>JAODAL010012130.1:0-96707 GCA_025379985.1 Phyllomedusa bahiana | reverse complement strand
TTTCTGGAATCACTTGTGAAAAAAAAAATTTTAAATTTTTTTCCAAAAAATTGCATTAAAAATTCTAAATTTTTCCCCTTTTCAAAAAAAAAGGGGGGAAAAAAACCCAAAAAAAACCTGTTGCCCAATTTCCCCGGAAAAGGCAATACCCCTAGGTGTCTAAAAAAAATACAGGGCAGTGGTATTCTTAAAGGGGGGAAGGAGCTATTTGGTTTTGGGGAGTGCAAAAAAACTGGTTGGCTGGGGGCCCCCTGTTGCATTAGTAGAGCCCCCAATTTCAGAACGTAGAAAAAGCCCAAAATTGACCCCTTTTTGGAAAACTAAACCCCTCTATGAATTATCTAGGGGAATAGCTGCACTTGCCAACAGTTTTTCACAAAAATTTTATTGGAATCAGCTTTGGAAATAAAAATTAAATTTTCCAAAAAAATGAATTAACTAAAATTTTTCCCTTTCAAAAAAAGGGGGAAAAAAGAAAACCACAAAACCTGTTGCCCAATTTTTTCCCCGAAAAGGGCAATACCCCATGGGTGGTCAAAAAATATATAGGGGCCTTTTTAGTCTTAGAAGGGAAGGACGCTATTGGTTTTGGGGTGAAAAATAACGGGATTGGCGGGAGGCCCCATTTACTTAGTAAGCCCCCAAGTTCCAAACGAAGAAAAATCCCCAAAAAATTGACCCCTTTTTTTGGAAGCTACACCCCACAATGAATTCACTAGGGATATAGCGCCCTTTGGACCCCAGAATTTTTTTTTTTAAGATAAGCTTTTAGATTTTATGAATGAAAATCACAATTTACCTGTATTATTCTTACCTTTAAAAAATAACACGACCCGCTTGCCCAAAATTGAAAAATTACATTTCAAATTTTTCGCCATGACCCCTGCTCGGGGAACCCCACATTACCCTAGAATTTGGCCCCCCCCCTGAACACGCCAAGGAGAAGACTTGCAATTATGCATCCCAAACCCTTTTACTGAAATGCACACATGTCCTGACAAAACACATCTGGAGTGAACGAAATTATAAAACACCCAAAAGTGCCCCCCATTTTGAACTACACCCCTCAAGGAACATTTTAATGGAATTTAAATTTTGAACAGACAGTGTTTCAAAAAATTAAATTAAACAACATTATTATAAATAAAAAGGCAAAAAATGAAAAACGCCCTTTTAAAGCAAACACCACTTACGCACAAAACGCGAAAACGCCTTGCGAAAAATTAAAAAAATTTAATTCCCCAATTTTTTCGCCATTCTAAACCTTCGGGGACACCCCACTGTCCCCCAAAAAATTGGCTGCCCCCCCGTACACCCATGGAGAAGACATACAATTATGGCATGACACCCTTTTTTGCTGAAAAACACAGCAGTCCGCCAATTGTCATGCTGTGTGTAACAAAAATTAAAAAACACCAAAAGTGACCCATTTAGAACAAACCCCTAAAAGAAAAATTTTTTAAGGGGGTGTAATTAAATTTTTAACAACGGGTTTTCAAAAAATTTTTTTAGATATTATTATGCGTTACAAAAGCGAAAAATGCAAACGACATTTTCCCGGACGTCCCATGCCCAAAGCACAAAAATGTAGGGAAATTTTTCGGTGCTCGGGGAAGGGGGGAGAAAAAAAAAAAAAGAAAAAAATGCTCCAACAAGAATCCATAGAAGTGGTACATTTTCAAGCATTTTTTTATCGAGGCCGGGTTATCAGGGCAGGTTTCACAATGGGGGTTGTATCTTTTCTCTTTCCCCCTTCTGTAGCAAACTCGATTTTTTTTTTGTGTCCTACCCTTTTTCCAGTGGAGGGGATTTCTTGGGGAAATGCTGAGGGGTTTACAATAGGGGGGACGTCGAACCGAAGTGCTGGTGCAAAAAAAAAGCCCTTTATTACCCTTTTCTTTGGGAAAGGGAAAAACCCCTGCTTGGGCCCGTACAACGGGAAAAAAACAAAACGTTGTACATCGCCATTTTCACAATGTGCACGGCCACCTTGGTCTTTTGTGGGCCGTACGGGTTTTAGCACCTGGGGCCCACAGGGATCCCCTCCAGTACCGACTGTAATCCAAAAACAGTCCGTTTTTGGCGCTTTTCTACTGGTACCTCGTAATGGCAGGGTAGTGCTGGCCGTGACATGGGTCAATAAAGTAAACCCCCTTTATCCCTTTTATTTGACCAACAGCAGGGCACCGCGGATTTGGGGCCTGCTTTCTCCCTTGGAGCAAATTTCGCAAAAAAGGTTTGGGGGGGTCCCCTCTGGTTCTTGCGACAGTGCGCAGGCGCTGACTCTTGCAGTGAGGCACTTTAAAAAAGGAAAGTGGGTAAAAGTTTTCCACATACGGGGGTAACCTTTTTCCAGCATGGGGGCACCAAATACCCACTATTTTTTCCAAATTTTTTGGGGAAAGGGGGGCATTCAGGGGGCCAATTTGGCGTCCTTCCCTTCGTAAATGGAAGCTGTGGGTGTAGCCAAAGGGACCTGCACAGCTTTTTAAATTTTTTTTCGGTCCGCGCTCTTTTTGCGGGGAGGTATTGGGGAAATTTAAGCCGCCCTTTAATTTTTAGGGGGGACTCGCCCACAAAAACAATTTCTCAGGGGGTAGCGCTGAAATGGGGAAAATTTTTGGGCTGAAATGGGTGAAACGGGCCCAAATTTTTTAAAAAAGTGGTCTGGGGTCTCAGGGGGGGGGGCACTTTTAATTATCAATGTAGTGAAAAAAATTATTCCCCAAAAAGGTACACCCTGGAATGTGGAAAAGGGAACTGAAAAATACAACCCCCAAATGCCCGGGCCCCCGGGGCTTTTCCAAAAACCCATGGGGAAAAAAGGCCCCAAAATGCAACCCAGGTTTCACGGGGTCCACCGCAAAAGGACAGGGATTTAGGGGCCAAAAAAATTGGGCATAGAGATTGGCGTGCCACCGACAAACTACCAGATCCTCAGAGAAAAAATTTTTAAAAAAAACAAAATTTAGGGGGCCTGTAGTGTCATAGGACTCCTGGGGTGGCCACAAGTAGGGATTTGTGGGTGGGAAATTTTTGGGGGAGGGGTCCATACGGGGGCAACTTTGGGGGGACCTCTTTTGACCCACGGGGTGTTCGGGGGGGACCCCCAAACACGAGGAGGATTCAAGATTCGGACAAGACAAACGCAGTAAACCCTCTTCTGAATCACTGGGGCGATTCCCGCAAAATCCCCCCCGCTGAGTACCTTTTGGGAAATGGGACTTTTTATTTGGGGGCTTTGAAGAATTACAGGGGGTGTAAAATGTGTTAATTTTAAAAACCCTATATGATAAAAAATATTCTGAAGTGGGGGTGTGTGTGTAGTGCTTAGACCGGTGGGGCAATTAATTTTTTTTTTTGGACAAAGAAAAAAGTAAAAAAAAGAAAAAAAAAAAAAAAACAGCAAACGGCGTTTGTAAAAAAAAAAATCACGCGTCCGTTGCGCAAAATTAGTCTTGAATTTGATTTAAAAAAAAACAATGTACAAAAAAAGTACTATTTTTTTACAAAAAAAAAAATTACTGAATGAGCGCCCAGCAAAAAATAACACTGCTGAATGTCCGTCAGTAAAAATACTAGCTAACACCAAAGTAAAAAAATAGAAAAAAACATAAACTTCTAACTAGAAAAAAAAAATTTTTTCTAACTAAAAAGGGACGTCACTACCTCTATATTACTATCTAACCTAAACGTCCGTTTACCTATCACTAGAAAAAAATATTTTTTCTGCCCCAAAAAAAAAATGTGCACACAAGGGAGCGCAGGTGCTGGTCAGTGATATGCATCACTAACCAGTGCTCAGAGGCAGCAGGTAACCCTGTGCCAACAATTGAGCATGAACGCTGATCAGTGATAAAGTTCACTGATCAGCGGTCGCAGAAAAAAAAATTAACAGACGCTGACTAGTGTTGCGTCACTAGTCAGAGTTATTGCGCAAGTATTGGTGCAACCGTGGGTAAAAAATGTAAAAAAAAAATCAGCAAACGCCGTTAGTAAAAAATTATACAACGTGTCCGTTGCTGCAAAATTAGTCTAATAGAATGTGATTTAGAAAAAAAATCAATAGTACAAAAAAGTACTATTTATTTTACAAAAAAAAAAAATTACTGATTGAACGTCAGCAAAAAATTAACACTGCTGAACGTCCGTCAGTAAAAAAATACTACCCTAACACTAATGGTAAAAAAAAAAAAAAACTAACTAGCTATTTTTTTTTTTAAACACTTCTAACTAGAAAAAAAAATGTCTAACTATAAGGACGTCACTACCTCTACGCTACTACCTAACCTAAACGTCCGTTTACCTATCACTAAAAAAAACTTTTTTCTGCCCCCCAAAAAAAAAAATGTGCATACAACTGAGCGTGAACGCTGATCAGTGATAAACGTCAATGATCAGCGGCCACAGAAAAAAAAAAAAAACAGAAAGAAAATTAACAGAGGCCTGACTAGTGATGCGTCACTAGTTGGCATGGTTGCGCAACTATTGACGCAACCGTGGGTGAAAAAAATATATATAAAAAAAATTTAAAAAAAAAAAAAATGTCGTTCAGTCTCACTTTCCTACACGTCGGCAGGAATTTAAAAAAGTTTTTCCCTCTGCTTTGGAACCCAAGCCCTGCTCCCTGCAGATTGAAAAGGCTATTGAATAAAAGTGCGGCCAGATAAGTTACAAATCAGGATAGACTCCTGGAGAAGTTCGCTTATGGACAGCTAAAAACCGCAGGTTCATTTCTATATCATGTTATTTAAAAGTATGCCGCTGCTTGAACTGTTTATGTAAAGTTCATTTGCACACGTTAGTAAAATAAGTTTACACTGACATTGAAGTTGTTGTTGTTTGCCCACCCACATTCTGTTACTAATAGATGGTTTATACTACCTAATCTGAGAGCAGGATGTGGTAGCGGGAGAGAAGCTGAGCTCTGTGATATATAGGTTTATATGATTTGGAGCAGGATTTCACAGTAAAAAGCAGAGCTAATCCTGAATTTTAAAGAAACAGTGGCAATTCTACTAATCCTGCTGATATACAGTATTGAAAGCTTTCCTGTACCAGTGCGTGTACAGAGCAAACTGTCCATCACTGTATGTGGGCGGGTAAGCAGTATTTTCAGTTTCATTTTTAAGATTTTCTCTGCTTTTTAGTCAGAAATTCAGCATCAAATCACATAAACCTATACATTACAGAGCTCAGCTTTTCTCCCTCTATAATATCTCGCTCTCAGTTAGGGTAGCCTATCAGGGGTACCAACAGGGGGCAGTATTGGCAGCACTCCCCTCAGGGGCTCTGACCAAATTAGAAAAAAGGATAAAAACTGGAAATAGGCAGGAAATAACTGTGGCAGAACAGGATAACATAAACTATCCAACAGCTTGATTTTAAGAGACACTCTGTTGAACCCTGGATCTACAAACAAAAGCCCTTAAATTCCAAATGAAAGATAATATACATATACAGTACAGACCAAAAGCTTGGACACACCTTCTCATTCTAAGCGTTTTCTGTATTTTCATGACTACTTTCATGACACTGGTCTAATGTCCATTCCTTGTGTTCTTTAGCCCAAACAAGTCTAGGAAACCACAGCTAAGGACAGGCAGCAAGTAGAAGAGACTTGTTTGGGCTAAAGAACACAACCAGGGACCGCTTAGTGGCAAGGTGTATGGGTTAGGCCGGAGGCATATTAAAACCTAACTACCTCTGAAGAGGGAATATTCTTTACCTTGCTCTTCAGGAATTTCCACCCTAGTATGAGTCTCTTTATCCTATAACTGGCAGGACTCCCACCTGTAGGTGCTGCTTGGCTGGTGACCTCCAGGACAAGAAGCAAATATTCGCTTTGTTCTCCTCTGGACCAAGATCCAGGGCTGATCCTCTTTGGATCACATGCTGCTTGTCAGACACAGCCCAACTAAACTCCTTGTCTCCAACTGCCTCTAACTACCTCCAACTGCCACTTCTGGCGTGAGACCTCTCCTGTCCCTTGTCCAATCAGGAGCTTAGTCTTGAAACAAGTGGTGTGAGGTGCATTAGGGGGCAAGAAGCTTAATTCTTGCTGGCACAGGGGCTGACCCAACACTCTCCTACAGATATATAAAGTAAGACATTATATACATTACATAAAAATGACATATAATATACTGTGACAAGAACACATCCTTGACTCAACGTTACAGACTACAATACCCTGCACTGGGGCACTACATAGGCACCCACCGAACACTGTGCCTATTCCCAGTAAAGGTAAATTAAATAAAGAATAGAAGTTTCAAACTCTTTAGGACAAAGGCTATTTTGACATTTAAGACCACATGATTTTTTTTCATTTTTGTGTGACAGAGCTATAACTTTTAAAAATTTCCAATGTTATAGCTGTATAAGCAGCATGGCATGGGAATCTGGCCAAGCGCAACATTTTGGTGTTTGGATGTTCGCTCTTTGTTTGGTTTTATCACATACTCCATAAAAATACCAAGTGGTTAAGCTGAAATTTAGTCTTTGAGCACAAGTGGAAAGAGGGAGTAATTACAGTCTCTTTACTGTGCTGCTATACAGAAGAATACAATAAACTATGTTAGGGTACATAGGTTATTAGTCATTGTTTCTGGTAGAGATTGTAAAAAACAGAAATTCTGAAGGTGTGGTTTGCCAATTAATCTGCAGGTCTATGCCTAATCCTTTCAGCCAGGAATCATGGATTGTATCTTTACTCACTCTCACTGCATATGCATGTCGAGTTGGTCTTTCAGTTTTTGGGTGTTAATTGTATAGATATGTACACTATCTCACAAAAGTGAGCACACCCCGCACATTTTTGTAAATATTGTATTATGGGGACTTCCGGGCGGGACAACGGGATCCCCGCGTTTTATTTCTGCTCCGCCACAGCCCACATCAAAGGTTACGATCTCTAATTACCCTAAACAAGCTAAAGGGGCCACAGAGACGCCTAAAACCAGCAGCCTGATATATCAACGGGGGGGCTGTTGAGACCCACCCCGGGGTCACGGGTAAACAAATTTCGGCAACCCTTCCCCGGGGGGGATGCGGCGGCCATCTTAAACACGACTCACTCCCAAGCGCCATAACCAAACAACAACTGCTTGAAATAGGGGAGATACGGCTCACCTGCAAATCCGGACGACTCCTATCTCCCCCTCGGGAACCCCCGCACACCAAAAACCAGCTCTAGTGAGTACACCCCTTGGGGACCGGGGGCGCGCACGACCCCCAAACCCCCGCGGCAAAAAGGGTGCACTCTCCACCACTCACAGGGGCATCAGCCTCCCACGGGGCACCCCATACTGCGACGACCCCCGCGGACCGCACATAAACCCCCGTACCACGAGATAAACGCTGAGGGACCGCATCGCCTGAGGCTCTGCTTGCGTCGGCTTTCCCCCGCGCGCACCCAGCATCCCCCTCTCCCACTTTCTACAGGGGGGCCCAAACCCAAAACCCCACTGCGATCCGCTGCCCATACTGCAGAGCCACTCCCCAGGGGCCGCTCACTCTGGGCAACCGCCGACAGCAGATCGCGGGATTTAAATTGTGACTCGCCCAAATTGCTGGCACCCCCAGCCCCCGCTAGCCCATCGCCCCCAAACGCCCCGAGAGCAAGGAGTGCGCTTACCGGGGGCCCTTGGGGCAACCTAGAAGCTTCAGCAGCCTCTGTGTGCCAAGCTTGAAGCCCACAACCCCGTTCATAAATTTCCACACCCTCCTATCTCCAGGTCGACTTTGGGGGGGCATCTCAGGCAAAACAACTATAAAAACCCCCAAACATCTTCTGTTTTAGGGGGGAACCCGGGCCTCCTTTTTCCCCGGGGCCAAGCCTTTTTTTCGCGGTAACCGCCGCCATTTTAAAGGGATCCCACCGTTTTCCCTCAAACCACTTCATTACCACTTATCACCGACCTCCTCTTAACCGGGAGCACACCTATGGACCATGTATTACGTAAAAAACCAAACACCAGCCCTGACAAATCTGCTTTCCCCCGCCAACGGGGGCATCTGGGGGGACAGAATCTACTCCCACCCCAATTCACCTTCCCCAGCACCCTCATATTTTTAACTTGACCTCTTCCCTTGCCCTTTTCTCACCACCTTCTCTTACGGGGAAAATAAAAAAAACAACCTACCCGCACCCCAAAAGCGTCCTCTTTAATCACCCGCACAAGATTTTACCTGTCTTAACCTCAAAACTACCCCACCTCCAGGACATGGGGTATAGGGACACTCACGGGCCTTCAAACCCCGGGTACTAAATCCTCAAACCATCGAAGCCAACACTAGGGAACACGGCCATTTTGCGGCGACATAAATGCCCAAATTTACAAGGGCTAAATAACTCTCCCAAACCGCCTAGTGAACCATCATTCAAAGAACCCAACGCTCACCATATAACCCAAACCAACACCGACAAGTGAGCTAAACACCTTGCCAGTACTCCTACTTTAACAACCCCCCCACCACCTCATAGTGCTGCACAGTATACAACTTTAACTCAACCTCTACTTGGTTACAGCACCCCCATGGAGCCCTCGAAAAACTGCCACAAACACCGCTCTAACTGAGTAAACCCCATCTTCCCCCAAAAGAGTTTTCTAAGCGGAACCTGCTCTATCGACTTAACCAAGAGTGCTCGGGGGATACAGATCCAAAATAGGCAAACCCACCTCTTGTTTCCCCTTTTGGCTTCCCAACGCGCTCACCCATCCTCCCTTCGCAAAATTTTCAAAGTAAAAACTAACCATGGAAGGGGCCACGTCAACCACCCGCCGGGGTGTCTCTCCCCTCCCCTTTTCCATTCAGAATGGACAAATTTTTTACGAACCCCCCACCCCGCTCACACAACGCCAGAAGAAACCTCTCAAATCCCCCCCTTGCCCCATCTTTTTTCACCAGAGCCAGTCCTAAAGGATAAGTAATCCCAAAAATCTGACTTTTCCAAACCTGCGACAAAAGGGGACACGATTCTTCTCAGCTCTATGACATCACCCCACCCAACCTCCTCCCCCAGCTACCCACAGCCCCAAATCCAGATGGAACAACGATTCAAAGGCACAGGGGGCTGCCACTCAGACCCCATACTTCGACAAACAAATCAGCAGATCAAGGCATCCGTAAACCCCCGTCTAGCGCAGAAACACCAATGCCCCAAAGGATCCAGCCCTTTGAAACCAAGTTACCCCCTATGAGCCACCACAAGCTGCGAGAACGCATATCGCCAACCAAACGAAACCCATTATTCTACCGACAAGCGGAAACTGAGAATCGCGAACGCCGCAACAATCTCCCTTTTGGGTTGGGCATACCTAAAAGTCACGGCGCAAGCTTCCCCTCTACTGCCAAAGGGACCTTCGTTCAGCACTAAAGCAGACCTACCACAGGACCCTTCACATCAAAGAGCCCCCGCCTGGGCCCACCTCGAGGGAGAGAGGGACAAGCCGCGCAAGATGCAGTACCTAAGGACTGTGAAAAAAGGGTCCAAAAAAGCCTACCCACCCAACCCACTCACAACAAAGGGAAATTCGTACTCATCTTCCGGGACTTTTCACGACGTAACCTCCAAACAAGAGCCTTTACCCCACTATGCCGACTGTTATATAGCGCAACATTCGCTTCCAGCTACTCAACCCAGCCCGGCTGCGGGTTACCACTGACGCAAAAAACCCACTCAAACCCGGACGAAGCACGACATCGCCTGTTCCCTCTAAAACCGACTGACCAACTCAAACCATCAGCTAGCCTGATGCTGGCTCCCCTTCTTAAGTGCTACATCTAATTTTGTCTCATTTGTTTTTCCTGTATTTTATTGTCTTCTTCATTTTATAGTTGGTTCCTACCCCCGGGGGAACGTTCCCCCCTTTAGGGGGGGCGTCGGCCGCCGAGGAGGTCCACACCGGGGGAATCCGCTGCTCGCTGGGACGGGGACCCCAATACCGATCACAACCATGGCATCACACCATCCCGTCGGGAATAGGGAGTACCACCTCCCTACGCTGACAACCCACACACATCTAACACATCCATCCGATTTGCCACATGGAACGTAGCAGGCTAAATACCCCAAATCAAACGAAAAAAACCCTCACTCTTTAAAAAGGCTGGGGGGCACTTTTAAATTCCACGGAAACACACGGCAAGGGGGGGATCAGGGTTTCCTAAAGGGCCCCCCGGGTTTAGCACCCTTTTTCACACGGCTTCAACGCTCCAAGCCCCCGGGGATGGCGATCTTTTTCCACAATAGCCCTCCAAACAATCCATGACTCACCCCCCGCAGACCCCTCGGTACTTCCTTTACCTCGATTTTACTATCTGGGGATACGCTACCTCTTCCAAAATTTCAACGCCCCAAACCACCCAACGCAGATTTCTACTCCCTATCCTCACCTCCAAATGGAAACAATACCACGCTATCAGGGAAAGGGACTTCCACCAACAATCGACCTCATCTACACAGGACCTACCAGCAGCCTCTTTCATTTTGCCCTTATGGCCCACTTCTCGCTATGCCCACTGGCGCACACTAAACCTCTCTAAAACGAGTACACCACCACTCCATTTCAAAAGCCATTCCAGAATCGTCTCTTCCTAACACCGACCCGCATCTTTCACCCCATACATAGAGCCAAGTTTGAAAACCCCGATACCAAACCCATCCCCCTGTGGTATTTGATCTCTCTGGGAAGACTGCTCCCCGCCTTTTAACTGAGATTCCCCTCATACCTGTCCCACTCCGAAGTTTTAAAAAGTTCCTTAACACTCCTGGGCCAATTTCCAAGACGATAATATAGACCAAGAAAACACTAATCTACGGCCACATCGAAGTTTGGGATGGGGGGGCCAGGGTGACTCTTATTTTTTTTTAAAAAAAAAGGGAAAAACTAAAAAATTTTCCACCCTCAACGAGGACTCTCACAGCCCACCAGGAATACCTTGCCACCCCCCCCCAAGAAAAAAAGACAAATACACCTCAAAAAAAACCCCCTAGAAATTTCCTGCAAGGCCAAGCAAAGGGGGCAAGAAGCCCAACGGAACAAATCTTAGAGGGGGAATAAAAAGGGGTCTCTTTAGCGAAGGCGGGGGAAATCAGATCAGTCAAATCCCAATTCTCAACTTGCAGGCCCCCTCCCCCAACACACACATCAGAACCAACACGGACCCAAACAAATTTTCACACAATATTTCTCGGACTTTTATAAAGAACACCCCTCTGATTCAGCAGGAACTTGGTCTTTCCTCAATGGGGTTAATCTGCCCAACCTCCCATCGGGAGCCCACCTCCCCTTTAGGGGCTGACATTTCAGAAGGGGTTCGTCATGCGCTCCCTCGCCCCCCCACCGAAAAACACCAGGCCCGGAGGGCCTGCCCTCGAATACACACCACCTAGGCCCAGGAAACACCCCTCAACTAATTACATCAATGCTTTTTTAAAAGCCACATAAACCCCTCAATTTTCATGAACCCGAACCAAAATTCTTCCCCCAAAACCAAAAAAGGGGGACCGAGCAGCCCAATCCATCGTCCCATACCCCTCCTTAACCGGGATTACAAAATTTCACCAAAATAATAGCTGACCGCAAAAAACGGTCATAAGCCCCCTTCTAACCCCTTTTCGAATTGGGTTTCCTCATAACAAACACCCGGGTAGGCATACCGGCGTAGCAGCCACGACCCGGGACCAGACCCCAAACAACCCATTTCCATCTGCTGGGACTAGACGCCAAAAGGCCTTTGACTCTGTATCAGGAGGTTCCTTAACACCCCTTACTTCACCGTGGTTTTTGGGGAACACTTTCTCCCTTCCTGCAGCACAACCAAAATCACTCCCCACTCTCTCACCTGAACGGTCCTCAACCAAACCCAATCCCCATTCAAAGGGCACCGCCAAGGCTGCCCTCTCTCCCCACTCCCTTAATCTTTCAATAGACCCACTTATTTCACCTGAAAACGTACCCCATCAAGGGCATTAAGCTGGGCACCCGGGAAATCAAACTATCAGCATTTGCAGACACCTGGTATATTTCTCCAACCCAAGGGTTGGTCTACCACACTTTTTAAAAGGGATATCCAAAAGTATGGAGTGTTTTCGGGCTTAAAGGTTAACGAACAAAAATCCAGGCTCTCCTTTTAAAAGGGTAGATCAACACCTCCGGGACAAATTAAACCCCTTTAAAGTGGCGAACTGACTCGCTAACAAACCGGGGGGTCCGAGTCACCAGGAAAAAACCTCCCCTTTTTTAGAAATAAACCGTCATTAGTTTCCCAGTCCCACTTTAACATTTGGAAAAATCTCACTTACCCCCCCTAGGTAGCAACATTATTAAACAATTATATTCCCTAAGCTTCCTAATTCTCCAATCTCCCCCCGATCTACCCAAACCCAAAACGTGAAGTGGATTTTAAAACCTGTTTTACGATTATCTGGAATAACCGCAGACCCCGAGTAGCCCCGAGGGTTTCCCATACCAGCCTAAAAAAAAGGGTTTTCAACTTCCCGAACATCCAGCTAGTAATCTAGCAACCCAACTTCGCGTCATAGAGGGCTGGATACTCACAATCCTGTACACAACATTAAAATAATCAACAACTACACATAAAAACCTCTCATTAGCATTCACACATGCCAAAACTCGGACATCCCCAACATCAAAAACCCAAACCCTTTTAAAATTTCCACCCGGAAGGTGGAATAAGGGAAGCAAATACAGGGTTCAACCCGAACATTCACCCCCTCCCTTCCGGGAAACCCCCCCTTCCAGGCGGGCCGGGACTGGCAATTCACCCGTGGCAGCGGGCAGGGAATTTTGAAATAGGTACTTTAATAGACCCAATGACGAAAAACCACTTCTTTTTAATAAGCCAGATTAAAATTTTTCCCCTTTTTGGTCCCCCGCCATTCCCTTACTTTCAAGCGGGAGCACAGTAAAAAGTCAAAAACACCTCAGGACCCGGATGGGGCGACCCCTATTGCACAAACCCATCTCCCCTATTCCCCAAAACCGGGTCAACACACTACAACCCCTTCGTCTTCACTGGATTATACCACCAAAACCCCAGGGGCCAGCCTCCTGGACAAAAGCACATTTAAATCCATATCCATAGAGACGTCCAACTCCTTAAGTAGCAGCGAAAAATTCCCCTCCATGTCCAAGGGAAATGGCATTTCGTACGCACATAGGCATATGTCCCCCCCACAGGGGTTTTCCTATGGGTACCCTCCTCCTCCCAGCCTGTCCCAAAAGCCACTCCCCACCTGACCGAACACTGCCTTTGGCAGCCCCCAAATCCTCCCCCCTGGGCCCGGTTCGCTCATTTTTAAAACCCCAAACCTCTTCACTACGCCCCGACTCCCAGGAAGGTGCTCTTTTGGGCCCCCTTCCCCCAGATCCCCCCCCTCTCTAGTCCTCATAAGAACTACTAATTATATTTTTCAGCAGCAGCAAGAAAACCATACAGCACTGCTGGGGTTCACCCCCCCCCCCACCACCAAATTTTCCTAGAAACTCTCCCACTTATTTCGGATGGGCGGTGGGAAAATTCCCCAAAAAAAAAAGGAAAACAATTTTTTCAGTTTTGGAAAAAAAATCATTAGCTACTTCCACCATATGCGACAAAACTCAAGCAAAGTTCAGCCTTACACCTGGTATTTGGGATACCAAATCCCAGGGGCGGGCCCAAAAGGTAAACTTCACCACAAGCGGGTTGCCGCATCTTAAACACAACGACCCCCTTTATTTTCCTTGGTGTCCAGACGTCCCCTTCTCCCCCCCCCCCCCGGCTTTTTCCCCCCCCTTCCCTTCCCCTTTGTCTTCATCGTTTTTTTTCAACGTTGTTTTAAATTTTAATTTCATTGGTCTTCTCCAAGGGCGGGGTGCGCCCCTCGTCCCCCAAACCACCCACTCACGGGCGGATCGATCCCGCTCTGAAAATAAAAAGTAACAATCTAGATTGGCATGGGGTGCCCGATATGTGAATAGTTCGGGGGGGGTGTCCTCAGGGACTCCAAGATGTTCTGGCCCCCAGGCCTCATTCTTAGAAACTAAGGCCTTGGGCTGTGGATCGTGCCCGGGGGACTGGCGCGCTCTGGGATCCCCCTTGATGGGGCGCACACTGAAAAACATCTCATTGATCGCCAAAACACTGATTTCCCCGCCATAGTTTCTCAACCCCACACTGAAAACTATTGGCACAGACCAATATACCCCAATTAGCCCACGTCTTGGTAGTCCATAGGGGCAATAAATTCACAATTTGTGCAGGAGTGGGTCACCTTTTTTGGCTTACTCTAACATTTCCCCTTCCGGGTTAGAGGGGTTTCCCCCGGGGGACGACTCCTTAACCAAGGGGAGCATCGCGCCTGCCCTGAAACAAGAAGTGATAGCCCCGGGCCGGCGAGGGGGGCGACTGGTGTGGGGGTGTTCCTGGGAGTTTTGGCCCGAAAACAAAATAGGATACTTTATTTTCAGACAGGGAACACGGGGGCCGCAGCCCGGGGCCATGGGACCATGCCTAGGCGACTGCCATCCTCGAGCCTCCCTCTGCGGGACTACACGGCGCCCAAAATCCATAGGGAAGCCGGGGGACAACGCCCTGCATATGGCCTCATTTTGAACGGAAAAAAGTGTTCCATAACTACTATTTAAAATCTATGCTCATTATTTGTAAAACCCCTGGAATTGTATTTTTCACTTACTGTATAGGAGGGACCATATTCCCATGTTAATACCTTTCCCCCGGTTTTGTTTTGCGTTTTTCTCAAAAATTTCCTCAAATAAAAACATGTTGGGGGAAAAAAAAAAAAAAATTTTATTATAAAACTTTTCATGGGGCAAAACCAAAAGACAAAAAGACACAACAAAAATATCATGACGCTTGTAACAGTGTAAATTTGGTGTCCCTAAAAAATCAACACAGCCATCAATTTCTAAACCGCTAGAAACAAAAGTGAGTACACCTCTAAGTGACAATGGACAAATTGCATCCAATTTTCTGTTTTCCCTCAACTGTGTCATGGACTCATTAATATTACAAATCTCAAGATTAAATGGGGGGTAGGTGGTTTTAAAAATGGTGTATTGCTCTATGAAGTTTCACCCTGGCCCCTCATGGAAAAACTGTCTGAGGGTATGAAAAAAAAATTTTTGCTCACATAAAATAGCCTACGCATAGGGAATTTTACCAAAACCCAAAACAACTCAACACGGTGACCAAGACTATACAGATTATTATTACTCACTTGTTTTGGGCTGTGCAGCAGGTTGAATCATCCTCTCAGCAGAAATCTGAGCTCATGTGCCATTACAATCTTCTGAATGTGTATCAGTTGCTAATGGTGGTCCAAAGTCTTTTTTCAAGCTGCAAATATTAGCCAAAGTGCTCATTATACTGTTATCCTGGTTAATCACTCTATCTGATATGTTATCTGTTTCTGTTGCATGGTAAAACTGCTTGCCATAATACATTACAATTTAGAAATCTTTCCAGTCTCTTCCCTGAGGATATTAGATCAGAGATCCACTCTTACATGGTTTGTGAGGATGCTTGTGCTGCAGTTGTGGTTGAGCATGCTTGTCACATGGTGAGTGTGTATCTTTCATAGTTACACAGTACGGTTGAAAAAAGACATGTGTCCATCAAGTTCAACCAAGGGTGGGTAAAATGTGGTTGAAGGGCGGGAGACAAGGATTTTTAAGCCCATCCACCACTGGTTAATCCCTGAACCCACAAGGCAAAACCAATCTGCCCAGTGAAGACGATTTTGGATTTCCTTCCTTTGACGTTTCCTGCCTGTTGTCTAGTCTTGGCCTGAGCTTGGAGCAGAACCAGTCTGAGTTTTCCCTTGTGTCCAATCAATGGCTGAGGCAGGATATTAAAACCAGTCTATCTGTACACTACCCCCCCGGGATTCTTTTTTGTGTTCTGAATCTATTGCCCTGTTCTCCTTGCAGTTAGTAAAGTGGTTTCTGGTTTTGGACTTCTGCCCTAAAATTTAGTACCCATCTTTTTTCCCGGGTTTTGACCGCTCATTTGAATATCCCATTTGTCCTGTGGTTGTCCTGTTTTTTCCCAGTCTCCCTTCCCGGTTTTGCTTTTCCCGTCTCGTTTTTTTTTCCTATATCAATCTGGTTAGGCAACAAAGGTCTCTTGCAGCCCATTTTTTTCCAAAAGTAACTTTACACTCTGCCTCCTAGAGGGTGTCTGAGTGAGAGGGGGTCGCTTGTTTTTTGCCTATTTTGTATCTCTTTTGGGAATTTCTTGTCTGGCAATTCCTTTATGGGAAATTTCTTATTGGCAATTCCCTAACATCTGGTGACAGATATGGGTTTGGAAATCTCCTTGTCCGGCCTGTAGAAGAATGTGGAGCAGGTGCTATTTGTTGGGTGGCAGTTAGAGCCTAGTAGTGGTAGTACATGGGCTCCTCCTTGAGGATCAGTTGAAATAGTTGGTGATAAGTTTTTCAAAAGTGGACTTGCTTGTTGGAATTCCAGAGGCCAACATAATGTTTACATTTCTGTTTATGTGCAATCATTCCAAGTGTCTTCAAAAGGTTTTCAGTTGAGTTCTTAATTTTCATAACCAAACCTAACCCATAAAAAGAGATCTGAGATCATGCGGATTTCTTGGTGCCAGAGGTTGGGCCTGTTGTTTCCTTTGGGGTGAAATCTCAGCAGTCTACCTGTGTGTTTTGTGGGAGATAAAATATCTGTTTGTATAGCTTACTGGACACTTGAATGAACTATATTGTTACTCATTAAACTTCACATACATGTTTGATTTCTTGCAAAGAGTTTTCTGCCCTCCGGCTTGCAGAATCTCCAATTACAATTCTCAGTTAGACCCATCTTGTGAATCCAAAAGTATGTAGATTCAGAAGCACCTTCCATGTACTAGTATGCAAAAATAATTATTTCTGAAAATATGGCTTGATGGATTTGATCATGGTTGTCAAATAGTATGCTGTATGTAAGTGTGGCACATTGGCATTTCTGTGCATTTTCCTCAGATGAAAAAGCAAAACAATGGCACATTAACTTTAGCATCTATTTTAATATATAACTCTTTATTTTTTTACGCCTGGAAAGCCTTTTTTGTGCATCAGCTCACTATACATAATTGACATGGAGAGATATGCTTTCTGTAGACATTGCACATATTGCAGTATGAATTGGAATACTTATATAAAAAGTGTATGAATTGTCCATTAGATATCACAACAACAACAATGTTCGTTTAATATATAAGCTGCCGATGCTGTCCCCCAATCTCTGTTTACTTCCTCTTCTGTATTTTATGTTTGACCACTCCAGACAATCAGCAGTCGCATGCTATTTCCTTGAAATAACTGCTCATGTAACATTTACTTATTGAGCAGTGATGTCAAGGTAATGGCACTTGAACGCTAAAGCCACGGATTGGCTCCATTGGTCACGCTCCAAACACAAAAAAAGTAAACAGAGACCAAGGAACACTGTCTGCAGTTTAATGATTAGCTTTTAACATGTAGGGACAGGTAATTGAATACTTTTTCTAAATACATTGCTTTGTTAATTCTTTTTGGTCAGGAGATAAAGAAGATTTTATCTCATCTTAGAGCACACACGTTTCGCTGGTTATAACCATCTCTCCCCACCTCTCTCTCCTCTGTCTCTTATCTCTTATTGGTAAAAGCTGCTGTCATGATGAGTCACCTCATTTAGCTAAGTAAACAATCTTTAGAACTTGCAGCCTAAGTACTACTCTGTTATGAGTCAAGAGGTTAATAAAGTGTAACAGGAATAGCTGATGTGTCATTCACTGCTATAGACCCGCAGACAGCCTGAACAGCATGTGTGACTGGCTGTGGCTTTGTGAAATTGCATGGTAAGAAAACCCCTTTAAGCACTGGAATGATAATATGCACAAAGATGAGTGTGAGTGTATGTATATAGATAGATAGATTGATAGATAGATAGATAGATTATCATGTGTAGCTAATTTCTATTAATTTATTTATATATCATATTATATATCATATTTCCTTAGATCTGAATATTGTGTGATTTTACATGTTATTCTTTTTAGAAATTCAATACCAGGCTGTCAACTGGATATTGATTATTATTATGAGTATTATTGACCAGTCAGTTCTGACAGAGTCAGCGTGGGTATGGCCACATCCCTTTAAGAAATGTAAATGTAAATGATAAATCCCAACTGACTGATGCAGTAAAAGATTTATCAGTGAAGAACATTTACTAAAAGAGACATTTCAGGAGATGTCACAGATCCTCTTTAAGAAAAGTTTGTGCAGAAGTTTTAAAATAGTGCATACAAGTCTATTAAAGTTTAATATTTTAAAAATAGAAAAAGGTCAAAAACAATTTATGGAACTTTTTTCTAAATAATATTTTTTCAAATATGTTAACTATAACAAAGCTAGTTGGTAATTGCACACTTAAAGTACAGCAGCAATTTTTTAATGCTATTGTAGGACCAACAAATTAACTATCATACCTTTCATCCTCTCTTACGCCTAAATTCACACCCTATCAAAATTATTCTAATAGATTATATAAACTATTTAAAAGATCCTGCCTACGTGTATTTCATATACGCAAATTAAGCTGTTGCTTGCAAAATTCCCACAAACTACTATTCAGCCTGAATAATGAATGCCACAGTGTAATTTTGTTTCAATTAGCTTGAATCTGTTTCCACTTTTCACACAGACTACTTGTCTATTGATCACACAATTGATTAGTTAGGACAATGCACAATTTTTCTGCAAAGTGTGAGATCAGGTGGTCTACACTGTTCAGCTGGAGATAACAGACTGTGACAATGGCTCTATCATTAAACAAGACTAGTGTGATTGGAGCTGCTATATGGAAAGGCAGAAGGGACAGGGAGGGAAGCCTCCTAATTGGGAGCAGCAGCATGCTGGTTCTCTCTGCTCTTTTGTCCCCGGGTGAGGGGAGGTATTTTGCCCGTCAGGCAGGCGTCAGGCGCCAGCTCCAGGACAAAAGCCTGTCTGCTGCCAGTGTAGCTGGGATTTCCAACTGCCCACCCTTTTCGTTTCCCAGCAATACTTAACCCTATATTCTCCCACTCACTAAGGATCCAAATTAAAAGCCCTAAGTAACCACCTCTTCACCTTTAGGTGACTAACAACAAGATACAGAAAGTGTGGTAAAATCTCATTGATCAATGAGCAAAGGAATCCCAGTTTTAACTATTTAATTCCCAGTATGTTATGCAGGAGAATAAAATTGACATTTTACAAAAGGTTGCCATACAAACAGCAAAAAAAAAAGTTCTGCTTGTTATAAAAACCCAGGTTCATATTATGTTTAACCACATGCCAGACATACAGGTGGAAAAAACTAAAAGTATAGTCGAACATGTGCATTAGTGTATTTATGGAGTTTTATGGACGGACATATTGTTTCAGTGTAATACCATTTTGGCATCTGTCTTGGAAGCTTTTTTGGTGCATTTGTGTAATTCTTTACTAAATGGAAGATGCATTGTGCAGTGCTTTTTCAAATTTTATAAAAGTGTATGCATAACAGTATATATTTTGTATAAGTTTAAGTTAATGGAAAACGTATAATAGTGTATTTAGTTTTTGTCCATGTTTGCTAATGTTAATGATGTATACATTTGCCTATGTTGTAAAAATACAAACACACATAGCCAATAAAATTGCTGGGGAGGGAAGGTGACACCCACTACTTAAGCTGTCTGAGATCAATAACAATTGTACAGATTGTAAAAAAAAAAATAATCATAAAAATGTGTATGTTAAGCAGAAGACACAAAGATGTCAAACAAATACACAGTTGAGTTACATTATTATGACCACTAGCTAGTATCTAGAGTAGCCACCGTGTGCAGCATGGGCAACAGCTAGATGGGCTGGGAGTGACTTGATAAGGTCCTGGTAGATTGTCACAGGTATTTGAAGCCATGCTGACTGCAGTGCATCCCACAGCTGCTGGAAGGTGCGTGGGGGAAAATTCATAGAGTGCACATGACTATCGAGGTGGTGCCATAGATTGTCAATTGGGTTAAAATCTAGGAAATTAGGGGGCCAAAATAATACTTAGAAGTCTTGCTCATACTCTTCTAACCAATGTCAAACATTTCTAGCCACATTGTCTTACTTGAAGATCCCATCGAGCCCAGGGAAGACAATCACCATGTATGGTTGTATGTGATCTGCAAGAATAGATTTATACCCAAATTGTTAGTGTGTCGCTCCACCATTGCGCATAGCAAAAGTTCACCTCTTATATCAATGACACATGGTGCTCTGCACTTATTCAAAGTTATGTCACTTGTCCACTCACAATACTCTTTCACCACCACAGCAAGAGAATATGCGCTTTCAGAAATACTGCCACTTTTAGCCCAAAAGCTAATAATCTTCCCTATCTGCAACTCTGATAAATCTCCTCTTTTTGCCTATGACAGCAACAAGGGATATGTGTGCAGACAGCCAACTGCACACCTTATATACCCACCTAGCCTGCTCATGCCATGTGACTTCCTTCATGAGCTACGAGCTGCCGACATTGAGTAGGGAGTGCTCAGAATAATGTAACTCAATTGTGTATGGTTTGAACACATCCATGAAATATATCAGTCAAAGGTTTGTCCAAAATAGTGTTAATTTGGTATAATTGTTGCATATACGTTTTAATGTATACACTTTTCAGAATAGTCATGATGTGAACCTAGCCTTACACAGCAGATTTCATGCATGTATTGTTCTGGTTTTATTTATTTTACCAAATCTAGTAAGGATAGGAATACACAGTGCATCTCAGTCTCAGTTGCAGTGCAGTTGTGAAAAAGCCCAGAATCGTGGCATTTTTAAATTGCTGGATAATTGACAACAAATTTCCAGGTCAATACTGGCAAAACTGCGCAGCCGATAACTGGCATGGATTTGCCACTTTTGCCAGTGAAAATTTGGCGATTTATTAAGCATTTTAAAATTGCTGTGCGGCATCCCAGTGTTGTCCTCTGCTGCATTAGGAAATGTTGACACTGCAAATTTGCGCAAATACTCTCCAAAGTATGCCACGCAAATACAGTAAAATGATTGTTCAAATCCAGCACTCACTGACTGCTGGATAACATCTTCATCATCATTCAGACAACGATGATTTTACGATTGTGTATAGAAAAGTATACAAGGCAAAAAGATGCCTCAGGACACTTAGGGGGACATGTATGAAGATCGGCGCGTCGAAGCGCCTGTTTTCACGTTTTTTTCCATGAAAACTGCACCCTGATTTATGTCGGCGCCGAAGTGTGCTCATACATGCGGGGCAAACTTCGACGCCTCCGACAGACAGACCACATTGAAATAGGTCTGTCTCTAATGCGCCTAACTTTGCCGACCGGCATTCATACATGCGTTGGCGATTTCGAATGTGGTGCGTCCCGCCCCAGAACGCCCACAGAACGCTTGCGCCTAACATCGCATTACTGCGTTCGACAGCGGAGCCGGCACAGTAAGGCTCATTATACGCTTGAAAACAGGCGAAAAGCCGATCATACATGTCGCCCTTAGTGTTGAAAGTAAGTGCTTACAAGTTTAGAGGCCATGGCCATTCTGGTGAATTTTTCCCATCGCTAAGTATTTGATCGATCACTTGACTTGACTCACAAAACAAAAACATCTAAAAGTGCAAAAATCACTTGCAAAAATACTACTAAAAACATGTTTTTGCAGAAATACAACATGTGAAACCACCCATATGCTGGTTTCACACATTGCATTTTTTGTAAAAATACTGCAGTTCGTGCTAGTTTTTATTTAGTTTTTTTAACCCAAAGCTAGAAGTGGATCTAGTAGGGAGGAGAAGTTTAAGTTCTTCTATTATATCAGGGGTTCCCAAACTCCAGTCCTCACGCCCCACCAACAGGTCATGTTTTCTGGCTTTCCTTAGCAGTGCACAAGTGATTTAATTATGCTGCACAGGTGACTTAATTACTGTCAAAGCATTCTGTGGGACATCCTGAAAACATGACCTGTTGGTGGGGCGTGAGGACTGGAGTTTGGGACTGGAGCCTTTTGTGTCATCTACTTCTGCTGCAAGTCCTTATGTGTTTCTCATTTTTAAGAAGCTTTAATAAAGTGGAATTTTTTTAATTATACCTTGGGAACTGCTGGATCATATTTCTACTTGCTTGGATTTCTACACTGTGACCGAGTGGATCCGCGCAGTACGCCCCATGGAAAGCGGTGAGCTGGCATTCACTTTCTAGAAAAACTGGAGTTTGGGAACCCCTGCTTTATATGTTCCAATCCATTGAAATTTAATTCTGACTTTGGCTCAAACTGCATCAAAAATCTGCAATTTTCCCAAAAAGTTGTGTATGAAATCATGCTGATTTTATGTTCACAGAGCATTTTTTTATGCATATTTCGGTATATAATAATCTGCACCAAAGTACCCACTGTAAGGGTAGGTATATACGGCTAAATTTCAGTCACAGCCCGGCTGTGATGTTTCTCGATAAACTGTGGTGGGAGGCTGCATCTGTGATTTTTAAATTGCTTAATATAGTGGGTTACAAAAGTATTCATATTCCTTAAACTGTTTCTAATTTTCAAACATTACAGCCCCAAACTTAACTGTATTTTATTAATACTTTATATGATAGAGCAACAGAAAGTAGGAAGTATTTGTGAAGTTTAAATAAAAAGATACATGCTTTTCCCAAGTCTGTTGGGGTATGTCTCTACAGGTTTTACACATCTAGAGGCTGGATTTTTGCCAATTCTTCTTTGCAAATATACTGCTCACAAAAAGTTAGGGATATTTGGTTTGGTCTGAAATTTCAGAATGAACATAGAATTTCTTGAAAATGTTTTTAAATTAACTAAATGAGACCATCTTTTAGCTTTATAATGTACATGTCTAACTGTCCAGTGTTTTAGTACCTTTTGCACAATTTGCTGATCTTTCACAAGAAGTTTAATGGCAAAATTCACATTGTTTGATCTTTGAATCACCCAATAAATTTAGGGGATCAAGTTGAATTGGGATTTAAACAGTCCTCCTCATCATGCTGGTCACATTTCGACACTATGAGACCAAGACAACACCTTATAGTTAATTAACAGTACCTCAATATTGCGAGGCTTCAAGCAGGATGCTCTGAGATGGAAGTAGCCACGGAGTTTAGATTTCACAAAGGTTCATTAGCAGGTTGCAACAGATATACAGAGTGACTGGAAGAGTCACAGAAAGGCAAGGAAGTGGACATCCTTTGGCTATATTACACACTGATGAATGTTTCATTGTAAACAATGCTCTGCAGAAAAGGATAATAAATGTCACACAACTCCAGACACATTTAAGGGAGGTGAGAGGCAACCTAGTGTCACAATCGACCATTCATAAACATTTACATCAGCGTGGTCTGTATAAAAGATGACCTGACCACACCACCAGACACACACATCACCGTCTTGCATGAGTCAGGAGGAATTTACGCTGGACAAGGGACCAATGGTCCTCAGTGCTGTTCAGTGATGAAAGTCGGTTCACTCTGAGCAGAAACAATTGCTGCCAACGATGCTGGAGACATCAAGGAGAGCACTATGTATCAGCCAGGTCTGGTACCAGTCAGGTACCCTTGCCAGCCATCTAGCATGCCAACCACACTGATGTAAACAGTTACGAATGGTATGACATGACACTTGGTTGTCTCTTGCCTCCCTTTAATGTGTCTGGATTTTTGTGGCATTCATCATCCGGTTCTGCAGGGCCTTGTTTACAATGATCAGTGTGTGATGTAACCAAAGGACGTCCATTTCTTTTCCTTTCTGTGATTCTTCCAGTCTGTTGCAACCTGATAATGACACTCTGTGACACTCTAAGCTCAGTAAAATTATATTCCCAGGCAGTTCTGTGAATTTTAACATAGGATTGATGAATTGAAATTTTGGATCATTGAACATGTTCCAAAGCTGAAATGGAGAGGGGATCGTATTTTGATCCTCAAACATAAAGAATTAGAGTGGATACACAGGTGGAATACACTTAGTCCTAGGGGCCTGAATATTAACTTTAAAATGTTTCCACAAATGTGTAGATAATCGGTTGTATATTTCCATGTCTGGTTACTTAGCCCTGCGCCTTTCTCGTTTTTGCCTATGCCTTCGAGGGATATGCCTTCACATATGGTGCTTGGATATTATCTTTTCTTTCTTTGTATCTACATATACTTACAATTTTTACTGGATATTAATTTTTTTCCTCTTTCTTTAGATTCTATATACGGGTCAGAATATCTGCCAGTTTTGATGCCTCTCCTTCGCCTGCTTCAACCTGGATTTAATCTTTCTTTGATTTAATTATTTTTTTTGCACATAAAATCCTACAGAATTTTAAATGTTTTTTCTTTTTATTTCAAGACTGTGGTATATGGGCTTGACTGATTTATAATAGTGAGGTAAAAGAGAGTATGTTACACTGTCAATATTTGAATATGTGTTCCCCCGTTGTCCTATTGCCCTGAAATGTATGCCCTGTCAATGCCGGTGTTTTTTTTTATGGGCACTCATTGAGATCTTGTTCCCAGCAATGATTACTGTTGTTTTTTTTTATCTCTTTGTAGGAGGTGCATCATTTGTTAGGGGATGTTTCATTTATTCTCCGATCAAATTTAACCTGTCACCAACATTGGACGATCCCGCTACATAGCCACCGGATGTTAGCTGCTAATTGCAGATAATACTCGGCAGTTAACCATTAAAATGCCAAGACGCCGTTCCTCACTTCAATCGGGGCGCCCACAGCGAAATCTCGGGCTCCCGATCGATTAACATGTCAGCCTCAGCCAGGGTGCGGATTGGTGCTTAATGGGTTACGCACTTGAGCCAATCCCTGGCTGGGGCGGGGGTTTTAAACCGTTTCCTGTCTGTTTTGCTCTGCTGTGTGGTTTTGCTGGTTCTCGGATTTTGGCTATTCTCTCTAGTTTCTCTCCCGCTCTGTCCTTTGGTACCTCGTATTCTCCTGGTTTGACCTTGGCCCGTACGACTATCCGTTATCTGTGGTATCTGTTTCTTGTTTGTTGTACATTTTGTCTTCTGTCTGTTTTGCACATGTTTTACTAGGTACAGCTCAGGAAGAGGTCCAAATGCGGGGTCACCCTTTTCGGGGCATTTGCTCTGCTTAGACTGGGTAAGCCAGTGTGAGACTAAATCCTCCCTTACAATTACAATGTATTAGGCTATATAAACGATCGCGCCCCCTAGTGGTGAAGTACCCTAGGGGGGTTCAAAGTTAAAGTAAAAAAAAAAAAATGTTTTAAAGTGTAAAAAATTTATATATATATTAAAAGTTCAAATCACCCCCCTTTTGCTATTTTACAAATAAATAAAATAATAAAAAAGTTACACGTATTTGGTTTCGACGTGTCAAGAAATGTCCAATCTATTAAAATATAACATAAATTATCACATACACTGAACACAGTAGAAGAAAAAAGATTCCAAATAACAAAATTGCGGGGGGGTTTTGGTCATTTCATGTCTCCTAAAAGTTGGAATAAATTTAATCAAAAAAGTTCCATGTACAGTATTCCAAACTGGTAATAGTAAAAAATTACAGTTCAACCCGCAAAAAATGCACCTTCACTCAAGTCCATAAGTTTTAGTACAAAAAGTTATTGATTGCAGAAAATGGCGCCGTCACGCTAATTTCTAAAATAGCAGCCTTTTTTTACGGTACCAAAACATAACGAAAACCATAGATGTTTGGTATTGCCAGATTGATATCAACCTGTAGAATACAGATAACACGTCATTTTTAGCAAAGATTGAACGCCGTAAAAGCAAAACACCCGCAAACATGGCACAAGTACTTTTTTTTTTTTCACCTTTTGCCCCACTTAGAATTTTTTTGTGGTGTCCCAGTATACTCTATGGTAATAGGAATAACATCATTAGAAAGTACACCTAGTCCTGCAAAATAAAAGCCCTCGTATGTCTATGTAGATGAAAAAAAAAAAGTTATGGCTCTGGGAACGTGAGGAGGGAAAAACGAATGTGTAAAAAAAAATAGGCCTCATCGTTAAGGGGTTAATATGCATGAGATATGTACTTACCTGTCCATGAGCTCTAATACATGGTTGGTTTAATGAGCGCACTAGAACGTTTCTCTGGATTCTATGGTGATGAGTTACTGAGAGCATTCTCCTTCTGCTCGTCTGCGGCTTTGGGAAACATTCACATGCGCAGTAGCTTTGGAAGGATGTCGTGGCTGAGCGGGGAGGATGCATCATACTCCGGCAGTAAGAAGACTCTTTTCAATGATTGAATTTATTTATACATTGTGTACTTGTGATCATTTACACTATTGTAATCACCTGATTAACATATTATGCTGCCTATGGCTATTGCTTATATTTAATGTAATTTTTGCACTTCTCATATGTTCACAATGCATAACTTTGATTACACTGAAAAGATTAGGATGTGTCCCTATTATCACTATATTTGTAATTTCATATATTTGTATTGATTACACCTTGATTGGACATTGATGTGATATGTATCTAAGCACTTTATGTACCTGGATTATACTGTGTGATGTTGCTTGAAAAAGGCTCTGTTCAGACCTGAAACGTTGCTGTTGGGATAATAAATACACCATTTTTTTAGTAAATTCTGTCTATGCCTTTAGTTTTGTGATTTTTCAGATCTTTTAGACATGCACTGTTTTCTTTTTTTTCTCCAGTGCTGCTTGTTTCTATATCTTGAATGCTCTAAGCCAGGGGTCCCCAACCGCCGGGCTGCGGACCGGCACCGGGCCGTGGAGCATCCTCTGTCCACGGCCCTGGCTTCAAATGACGAAGCCCGCTACCCCGATAATAGTGAACTAGGCAGCGGCGCAATGAAGTGACCTCATCTCGCCGCTGCCTCTCCTCGGCCGCACAGCCTAGTCACTCTGCATAGGCTGTGCGGCCAAGGAGCTGCCGGAGGAGTGTCCCCACGTTGGCGGCATGATGAATCACTCCGCCAGTGTCGGGCAGAAGAGTAAAACGTTCAGTGGGGAAGGAGGAAAGGTAAGTATCATTGTTATTATTTTCATTGCCCTTTTATATACCTACCTAACTGAGGGGACCTAAATATGCCTGTCTAACTTGAGGGGGCCTATATATGCCTGCCTAATTGAGGGGGCCTATATATACCTGTCTAACAGGGGTTCTATATGTACCTACCTAACTGAGAGGACCTATATATACCTGCCTAACTGAGGAGGCCTATCTATACCTGCCTAAGGGGGCCTATATATGCCTGCCTGAGGGGGCCTATATATGCCTGCCTAACTGAGGGGGCCTATATATACCTGCCCAACTGAGGGGACCCATATGGTCCTGCCTAACTGAGAGGACCTATATATACCTGCCTAACTGAGGAGGCCTATCTATACCTGCCTAAGGGGGCCTATAAATGCCTGCCTGAGGGGCACTATATATGCCTGCCTAACTGAGGCGGCCAATATATACCTGCCTGAGAGTGCTTATATATGCCTGTCTAACTGAGGAGGCCTATATATACCTGCATAATCCAATATCAGCAGCACTCTACTAACACTAAAAAACAGTCAAAAGGAACGTAGACATTATTAGAAAAGCATTTCTGCTACCTTAGATACATGAAAATTTGAGGTTCTTAGTGTACATTTTTTCTCCAAATTGTAATAAGCCCATCTGCCGTCAGCAAGGTGACCTCTGTACAGATGGAATCTACTCTATTGTTATCTCTCTTGGTGCCTATTCAGATCTCCACATTTCAGGGAGAGAATATTCCTGCTACAAGCTACTCTGCATTGATTTAAAAATCTGTGCAGATGGGTTGAGTACAGAAACCAAAGTGGGGGCAGCCACTCCCCCATAAAAACAGTCTAGAAAAACAATGCTTTTTGGTCTGCACAGCCAAAAGCAATGCAGAGTAGCTTGTAGCTGAAGACACTTCTTTAATTAGTGCTCTCCTTTTCTGGGTTGTCAGCGTAGGCAACGGCCATGTCTTGGAAGGTTAGTAGTTTTTTGATGGCGGGCATTGCAGGTCATTAATCTGCAGCGACATCTAAAGACATTGCTGCAGATAGAGGGGTTTTGTGGCTCCCAGCGCCGCAGCTTGTGCTAGAAACAGAGCTGTATTTAAGAGCCCTGTTCCTAGAGCAGTCTCTGCAAGCACAGGAAGCATAACACTTTGATTGCCGCAGTCAGTGACTGCAGCATAATCAAAAGGCATTTCCCTGCTCTGTTGGGTGTACGGGACTCCTAGTGACCGATGGATCAGGGGAACATCTGTACAGTAAGCTCTGGGGACCTTGAGTAGCCCTCAGGGCTGTCTATATAGCAAGCCTGCAGTCAGGGCATACTGTGTGATGCCCTGACTGCTGCCTGTGTCAGCATTCCGTGAGATTTTCAGAGCTTGGGCTTTTTTTAAAAAAAACCTAACCCTGCAATACACTTTGCCACAACTTAACCACTGAGCTGTCTGGTGTGTTCTGTGGTCTTTCATGATGCTGTTTGTTCATTAATGTTCTCTAACAAACCTGAGAGGCCTTTAAAAAAAAGGCGTAGTTATACTGAGAATATATGGGCTGAATATATACACACTTTTCAGTTTTAAAAGTTTAAAAAATTTGGAAAACTGTGTATCATTTTCTTTATACCACACAAATATTTTCTTCTTTCTGTTGCTCTAACACATAAGATATCATTAAGATACATTTAAGTTTGTGACTGTAATGTTTAAAAATGTTGAACAGTTCAAGGGGCATGAATACTTCTTAAAACCCACTGTAAGTGGCAGTAAAAAAAACTGCAAATTGCACAGCAATAACATTCAATATATGGCGCATTTCAGTCATGGTCACCACACAGACCTGATGCAGCTGAGAAGCAGGGCAGAACACTGCAATTGTGATCTTTAAATTGCTTGATAAGCGGATGCATGAATTTGCAGGTCAACACCAGCAGAACTTTGCAGCCATTATCTGCAATTTTGCCAGTGTTGAAATGCAAATACGTGTGGCCATTTGTTAATTAATTATAAAATGACAAGAGTAGCGTACTTCTTATCTGTGGTGGGACTGCAACTTAGATGAGCTATATAGTCCTACTCTTGGATCCCCAAATAAGTGTCTTCATTGTTTTAAATTGAAATTTGTTACATAATTCACAATTTTAATGCATTATTTTTTTTTTAAATAGACACTATGTAAAAAAAAATAGAAGTGCTTATTTAAGGTCTCATGTGCGTCTAATTTTTGGGTCCCATTCATGGCATCTGCAGCCAATTAGTGACTACAGTGGTGACATTTCGACTGTCAGGAGCAATAAAAAACCCAGAATACTCAGATATATGGCAAACAGCGGCAGTACTGGAACGGAGATGAGGACATAGTATAAGCTTTTTTATTTTAATGCTGCAGCACCAGCATACATTTCTTGAAAAACATTAATATGGACAACTGTTTTAACCAAAACAGCTATCAACCACACCACCAAAAATCCTGAAGATTCTCCCTCTTTCACAGCAAATGAAGATAGAGATACAGCATATAACCAGGGCCATACGTGCCAGCCACGCGTTTCTCCGGTCTTCTGTTGACACGCCATCACTTGCAAACGGGGATGTCACTGCTGCAGACACTGATTGGCTACAGCCGTCATTTGTCTCTACTTACATCACTGCTTGAAGCTGTTCATTTCCGAACAATACTGTAAGTTAGTGGAAAGTGACCACTTCAGCCAATCAGCATCCGCAGCAGTGACACCCCTGTTCGGAAGTAACTGCATGTCAAGAGAAGACACAGAGACAAATCGGTGGAACTGGGAACTGGGGTAAGGTAAGCGTAACTTTTTTTATTTTAGTGGGGCATGGGAACTATTTAAATGACCTTTTAATGAGGTGCAGACCAAATATGGTTGGCAGTTGCCCACAAAGCCTAGAGAGTCATGACTGGGCCTTCACAACCACTGCCTGTCCAGCAACATCACATTGAGTCTCAAATGCTTCAACAGCCAGGAACACCTAGATGTTCCTTTCTGCAACAGAGTGCTCACCATTCCAGGTAGGAAAGTACACTCCTCACCTGCCTTTCAAGCCAGCTTGACTACCCATATACTAACCTGACTATAAACCTAAAACTAACACTCCCAATCCTTCAGACTAAGCCCTACTACCTTCCCAGTCATTGGGGTTTCCCCAGTACACCTGTGGCCATGCTGCAGGCCCCTATTATGTCCAATCTTTAGCTTACAAATAGTGAAGGGATTATGTAGCCAGCCTGTCTTTCTAGTCTCCACTCTGCAGCACGGCCACAGCAGTTAGTCAGGAAAAAAACAAAAACTAGTGATGGTGAGTTTAGGGGCCCTTACTGAGGGACAGACTAGTAAAGATATTCGCATCAGAATTACCACTTATGACTCACAGCTGACATCTTCTCTAATAAATTGTTCTCTTTCCCTTTTCTTCTCCATCCAGTCCAGACCGCCATGATCATTTCTCCCAGCCAAAACCCGTCTGTGCAAATTTACCTGCAAACATCTTAGGCTGCTTTCACACAGTACAGTTTTGGTGCAGTTTTAACTGCACTCCAATTAAACTGCCTTTATTACCAGCAAGCTTCTTTCACTTCTCTAAACTGTTTGGAAAGTGAGTAATCAATTAGTGTATTTGTAATCCACAAGACTTAAATCACAGTAATTGATTACTTGAAACACCTTTCTGAACAATTTAGACAACTGAAAGAAGCTCGCTGGTAATAAAGGCAGTTTAATTGGAGTGCAGTTAAAACTGCACCAAAACTGTACTGTGTGAAAGCACCCTTAGATTTCTCTCTTTTCCTGCACCTCTCTACTTATCCCCCCATCTAACCTGACTCCCTATGTGCAGTGTGTGCTTCAAATTATAATACTCTCTTGGTGTCCCCCTCAGTAATAACACCCTCACAGTAAAAGTGCCCCCAGGCAATTTAAGGACCTCCTTTTGTGCAACAATATAGTAGCCAGGTACACCTCTCAAACAGTGGTATACCACACTTTTTAGTAGGTAGATTCCAATTAGGTAGCACCACAAATTAGTTAGGAAGACAGAAGGTAGGCACCCTCATTAGGTAGATATGGAAATAAGCTCCACATTAAATAGGTAAGTCCCCATTAGGTAGATAGGTAGGCAAGCCTACAATTAAATAGGTAGGCAATGTCGTATTAGGTACATAGGTATGCAAGTCCACATTCAATAATCCCCATTAAGTAGGTAGGTAGGCCCACCATTAGGTAGATAACCCTCATTAAGTTGGTATCTAGCTGTCCATATTCCTCATTGAGCCGGGGCACTCTCTGTCCACCCCTTATGTGTTATCACTGTACCTCTAAGTCCCAGAGATGCACCTGTTGCTGCCAAATCCCTTGAGTGGTCCCCTCAGTCTGGAGCTGGCAATAGATCTGTATGAAGCAGCCCATTACAGGTGCTCAGCAGTGTTGGAAGACACACATTCAACGCTGCTGCACCACTACAGAGCTGTATACCCGGCAAAAGGTTAGGTCCCGACACAGGAGAAGTGTCGGACCAGTGGCTAAAATGGCTGACAAAGAAGCGCATGCTTCTTTCTAGGTGGGTGCCTTACCAAGAATAGAAGGTGGATGCAGCACCTCATGGTGGGGAGAGCCAACTCTATGCTGTGTGCCCGGCCTGATATTTTATTCTTTGCTCCACAGTATGGCTGCTGCAGCTTTATTGGCAATAATTGGTGGCACGGTGGCTGGCTTTTACCCTGTAAGGTCCAAGCCTAATTTTGCCTTAAAAGGGTCATATGTGGTATATTCAACAACAGGCCGCTGCTGCCTTTTAATGGCTGCAGGGTCATGTGAAGACTGAATGGTGACATCATTGGCCTAGGATCACAGGGACAGGCACGGCGGGGGAATGAGAGGGTTAACCATGCATTTTTCCTCTTCTGTTTTTAATCATCCTTGATGAACTGACGAGCATTTATTAGTTTCAGAACAACCCTTTAAGGATCAAGCGTTTTTTATTATCCTATCACCACCACTAAAAATATCACAACTTTTTTATTTTTCTGTTGATGTAACTGTATGAAGGCTTGATTTTTGCAGGATGTTGTGTTTCTCAATGGCACCATTTTAGGGTAGATATAAATCATTGGTTAACTTTTATAAAAATTTTCTTGGAGGGAATGAAAACACAGAAAACACAGCAATTTTGCTATTTTTTTTTCTGTTCATTGTGCAATATAAATAATGTGTTACATTTATTGTGCGGGTTGGTACAGATATAAGGATACCAAAAATGTGTGTTTTTTATGTTTTACTAAGTTTGCACAATAAAATCACTGAAAAAAAATTCTATTTTATGTCACCATACTCTTAAACCCATACCCGTATATACTCGAGTATAAGTTGACCCAAATATAAGCCGAGGCACCTAATTTTGCCACAAAAAAACTGGGGAAAACAAATTAAATCAAGTATAACCCAAGGGGGAAAATGCGCGGAAAATGGTAAATTTCAAAAATAAAAATGGATAAAAAAATTTCATGGGCATATAGGCTTTTAATGCCCCCCAAGAGGTAAAGGCTTTTATGCCCCCCCCAAAGGCAGGTAAGGCAGTATCACACTAGTTCAATCGAAAAGGCAGGATAGGAAAATTAATGCCCCCCAAAGGCGATTTATCCCCCCCATTGACAGGTAAAAGGGTAGGTAATGTCCCCCCGGCAGTTATGGTGGTTTATGCCCCCCAAGGGCAGGTTTAATCGGGTTACAGTCACCCATAGGCAGGTAAGACAGGGTTTTAAAAAAAAAAAAAATACAAAACTACCTCTCTCCTCCTTTGCTCCGATCGCCCCGTTTTTCCCTGCACAGGGGGCCCATGATTCATCAGGCCCGCGCGGGGCAGGGTGACATGCAGCCCCTGGGGGAACCCCGGGAAGGCCGCAATCTGCTTGGAGCCTTTCGGGGTCCTGCTCGGAGCAGCGACGCCGCACTTGCCCGCAATAGTTCTTTATTTTATGCCGCCCAGAGGAGTCACATACGTGAAAGATCCCGCCGGCGCCTGGACCTGACTTTGAGTATGCCGATGAAGGGTTTTTAGCACATTTTTTTGGTGAAAAACTGGGCTTTTACTCGAGTATATATGGTAGTTTGTTTTTTTTATTGTTCCGTCAATGCGTTACCATGGGAGCTTGTTTTACGAGGGACAAGATATAGTTTTTAAAGGGGGTTTCCGTACAAATTTTGCATTTTTTTTAAAAAGACTTGCAAAAACAAATCACTTTTGCAATAATGTCCAAAACAGTGTCCTACTTACCCCAGATACCCCTTTTTGTATGCTCTCATCAGCTTTTCGGGTCACTATAGCTAAAGTTTTAGGTTGACGATTTTTATCGAAAAAATTGAAATCGAAAGGTTTTATGTGACAAATTTTTAGATCATGCAAAAATTAAGTTAAAATTTGTGATATCTTTTAAAATCGGCCATTTTCGCGCTTCCTGTCATTTTGGCGGCCAGCAAATCAATTACGAATAAGCGGGGAGTTGTTGCAAACGTCTGATGGGTTTTTAGGGTTTGCGTTTGGCTAAAAAACCCACAGCCCCTGTTTTAACATGAACAGTTTTTCCTGTTCACCCTTAGTTCTTCAGCGTCTATAGAATAGGACGTACCTCGCCGTGGCCAAAGACCACAAATTAGCATTTCTGCACAGAGAAACCTTACTATAGCTGTGACCCTTAATTATTAATTAGAGATTTGAAGATTTATGTAGTTACTAGAAAATTTTAAAAAAGCAGAAACTCCCGCGAAAGTCACGGGGAGCGGAGGGGGGGGGGGGCCCCGGGCAACACAGCAACTCACTATAAAGAACACGATAAAGTTCCCAAGACATTGAGAACTTTGCACTGAATATCTTTATTATTAACTTTTTGCTATTAAATATTTCCGGGATATTGGGGCAGCCGGAACTTATATTTACACATCATTTCTATTAACGCAGTTCTCTTGTTAGGTGCAAAAACCCCCTTTTTATTATATATACATTTTAGATAGGTGTTCATTTTCAATTTTACCCTTCCACCTGTTTTATATATCCCCCTTTTCAGTTTAAAATTACAATCACAAAACTGTATCAGCCAGGGTTTTTGTTGCCAAAAAAAACTGTATCTATAAAAACATAACAGATAGTGTTTTTTGACTTTTGCGCACCCATTTGTTCATTTACGCAGCAACCACGTAAAAACTTAAAACACCAATTCTATAGTCACCACAGGTGAATTGAAAGGTGCAAAAAAATACGTGTATTATACGAAACATAACAGATACGTGTTTTTTGACTTTTTACGCACCCAGCTTTGGTCATGACGCAGTATCCTCGTTAAAATCTTAAAACAGCAATTTCTATAGTCACACAGGTGAATGAAAGGTGCAAAATACTGTTATTATGACGGAAAATAACAGATACGTAGTTTTTTGACTTTTGCGCACCCAGCTTTGTCTTAATTGAGCAGGCATCCACCATAAATCTTAAAACAGCAATTTCTAATAGTCACAACACACGAGTGAATTGAATAGGTGCACAAAATTACAGTTTGTATTATACGAAAACTTAAACAGTTACGTGTTTTATTTACTTTTGCGCACATCTGCTTTGTTCATTGACGAGCTTCACGTTAATCTTTCAAACAGCAATTCTATAGTCTCCACAGGTGAATTGAAAGCGTGCAAAAATACCGTTAGTGTATTATACAGAAAAAACATAAACATGATACGTGTTTTTTGACTTTTGCACACACCGCTTTCGATTCATTGACGAGCATCCACGTAAATCCTATAAAACAGCAACAATTCTAATAAGTCTCCAAGGTGAATTGAAAGGTGCAAAAAATTATCGTGTATTTACGAAAAACATAACAGATTCGTGTTTTTTGTCCTTGTTGCGCACCCAGCGTTGTTCATTGACGCGCTTTCACCGTAAATCTTAAAAAAGCGAATTCTATAGTCCACCACAGGTGAATTGAAAGGTGCCAAAAAATACGTGTATTATACGAAAACATAACAGATACGTGTTTTTTGACTTTTACGCACCCTAGCTTTGTTCATTGACGCAACTCACCGTAAATCTTCAAAACAGAATTCTATAGTCACCACAGGTTGAATTGAAAGGTGCAAAAAAAATACTGTGTATTATACGAAAACATAACAGATACGGGTTTATTGACTTTTGGCACCCAGCTTTGTTAATTTGACGCATAGCATCCACGTAAATCTTAAAACAGCAATTATATAGTCACACAGGTTGTATTGAAAGGTGCAAAAAATACCGTGTATTATACGAGAAAACTTAACAGTTTCGTAAGTTTTTTTACTTTTGGCACCCACTTTGTTCATTGAACGCAGCTTCCACGTAAATCTTAAAACAGGCAATTCTATAGTCACCACAGGTGAATTGAAAGGTGCAAAAAAATACGTGTATTATACGAATAGAAACAGATAGTGTTTTTGAACTTTGCAACCCGCTTTGCTTCATTGACGCAGCCATCCACGGATAATCTTAAAAACCAAGCAATTCTATAGTCACAAAGGTGGAATTGAAAGGTGCAAAAAATAACGTGTTTTATACGAAAAAATAAACAGACTTACGTGTTTTTTGACTTTTGCGCACCCAGCTTTGTTCATTGACGCAGCACCACGTTAAATCTTAAAACAGGCAATTCTATAGTCTCCACAGGTGGAATTGAAAGGTGCAAAAAATAACGTGTATTATACGAAAACATAAAAGATACGTATTTTTTTAATTTACGCACCAGCTTTGTCTCATTTGACGCAGCTTCCACGGTAATCTTAAAACAGCAATCTATAGTCCACCACAGGTGAATTGAAAAGGTGCAAATAAATATGTGTATAATACGAAAACATAACAGATAGTGTTTTTTGACTTTTGCGCACCCAGCTTTGTTAATTGAAGAGCTCCACGTACAATCTTTAAAAACGCAATACTATAGTCAACTCAGTGTGTATTGTAAAGGTGAAAAAATTCGATGTATTATACGAAAAACTTAACTGTTACTGTGTTTTTTTACTTTTGCGCACCAGCTTTGTTTCCATTGAAGCAGATTCACCGTAATCTTAATAACCAGCGAATTCTATAGTCTCCAACAGGTGAATGAAAGGTGCAAAAAATACCGTGTATTATTACTGAAAAATAACAGATACATGTTTTTGACTTTTGCGCACCCAGCTTTGTTATTGACGCAGCATCCAGTAAATCTTAAAACAGCAATTTATAGCACACAAGGTGAATTAAAGGTGCAAAAAAAATACGTGTATTAATACGAAAACATAAAGATACCGTGTTTTTTGACTTTTGCGCACCCAGCTTTGTTCATTGACGCCACATCCACGGTAAATCTTAAAAACAGCAATATTTAGTCACCCACAGGGTGAATTGAAAGTGCAAAAAATACCAGTGTATTATACGAAAAACATACAGAAACGGGTTTTTTTGCTCTTTTTGCCAAGTCAGATTTGTTGATAGACACCTTGAGTTAAATTTGAATCCAGCAATTTTGTGTTCTGATTAGAGGGATTTGAGATAGCTGGATTTGCCGTCTTTTATAAGGAGGGGACTTTCCAAAATACTAGATTCCATACCTTCTCAAATTTTTATATTTCTGAACATGGAGCCAAATGAATGTGGTAGCGAGCAAAGAGGGGGGTGGGGTGGTAGCACTTGGAAGTAGAGGTACGAGAGAAGGTGCTCCTTCCAGTCTGGGCGGACAAACGCATGCCAGCGGATTAATCAGTTTGCCAGGACCGTCAGGTCGTCTACTCGCGGGTCAGGGCCCTGTGAATCTAAGTAAACGATCATCGTGCCAATCTGTCCTTCAGTGGTTAATGAACCTGCATCTAGCAGTCTACATCCTAGCCCTACAAGTCACGGCCACAAATGTCGTACATCACGAATCATCAGCAATCCGTCCAACATGAAGAGCAAATGTTCAAACTCGTGTACCCACCTCTTGTGTATAATCCATTGTATGAAGACCGCTTTGTTGACAGTTACTGATGCCATCAGATGGTAGGTGAAGGATGCGGTCAATCGGCAAAATCCCGGCGGTCGGCCACGCCTTGCAGTGCCCTTGCTTGTAGCCCGCAGTTCTGGATGCAGAAAAGTCAGGACGACAAGTCACCTGTTGTTGATGATGATGATGATGATGACGACATTGCAGAATCCATCCTGGTCTTTTCCGCAGAATTTGCTTGCGTGCGGTATATAGTGGAGATGGAGAAGACTGATGGGGTAGTGGTCAATAGGGTCCCGCCACAAAAAGGGTGACAGAGGGCGGTCGCAGAAGTCCGACTGATATGATTCCGCAGCCAGGTCAGCGCAAACCCCGCTCTCTCAATTATCGCCGTCAAAAAGGTCAGGACCTCTCAAACATGGGCCTTCTTGAGTAAGCCTTGATTCACACAGCGATGTCTTATGCCGCCTTTGCCGGTAAAACGCATAAGTAGAGGCAAGAACCTTAAAGTGGTTAACCACACCAACAGGTTAGTCTCATGGCAGGATATGATGAGTTGAAATTGGATGGCAAACACTTGGCCAAAAAAAGGCCAGACCGATACGCCGGGCCTCCAACCCACTGTCACACCCTCTGTCTCACGCCTCCTCCTCCGGCTACCACCAAGCGTTCGCTCAGCTGCCCATGTCTCTCAGAGTCATGATCAGGGATCAGCCCTAGCTTCTGCTCCACGATCGCCCCCGCAGTACCACCCAGCACACCAGAGACCCATTCCTACATACTTCACCTGTTTGACGACCTGATGCCGTACAGCGGCCAGGTCTAGCAGACAGCCTTCTGTCTTCCAGGTTTGGAGTCAGAGGAAACACCTTTAACCAAACCATCCCAAAGCCAAAAGCTGAATGTCGGCTTTTTGCCTGGCTTTTGGCACTTGGAAATGTTGACTTTCCATTTCTCGGTGGACACAGATGGGTTCCGCCACGTCATGGCCCTCGCCTGCCCCCTATACCAGATGGCCGAGCAGGCATTTCTTTGCCAGAAAAGCCGTCCCTCCCTTGGCAGCCGTGTATCTAAAATTTCAAGCGCGTTGTTGCATCTGTTGTCCGGAAAAAAGTCCATTCTCACACCGACACTTGGACTAGTTAAGCACGGCCAGGCCGCTATATCTACTGTGACAGCTCACTGGTGAGCCCGGGTGGATGTTCTGGGGGTGACGGTGGTCTCTCAAGGCTCGGGCATGCTCTTCAATACCGCAGGGATGGTGCAGGGCTCTTTACCCCGAAGGTCCATCTGGTGGCTTCACGGTGCCAGGACATCAGTGCCGTGTTGAAATTTCATCTGCTTGGAGACCGTCCACACAAGGTCCAGGAGTGTGGAAGGCTCTCGCAACGAGACCGAGCGCTGGTGGGTGACAAGAACCTTGTGCCAGGCAAGGTGGTGTGCGATAACGGGCGAAAATCTGTCTGGCGCACTTAAGATCGGTAGCTGGAGCACATCCTTGCCTGGCAGGGGGGGGTGGGGGACACATGTCAAGTAACTTACTTCCAGAGATTTCTAAAAAGCTACCGGGTCTGGACTGCCTGCTGAAGAAGGCCCGAGGTCTGAATGTTCGCACCTTCCGCCATTCGAACTGCTTCGTCCCGCCTGGCTGCGTTCTGCAGCGTCAGCTCGGCCTCCCCGTCAAACATCCTCTTGGTTGACGTTGGGCAACACGCTGGAATTCCACCTCCACATGCTCAGCGATATGTGGGAGCAGCGCAAGCCATTTCGCGAGTACGAAGTGACCACATGGGCCTGACAAGCAGCGGTTGGACCTGGGGGTGTTTAGCCACCGGCGTGGAGGCAGGTGAAAGAGGCTCTGCACCATCCTTGCCAGTTTTGAAGAAGCCACCAAAATGGGTCAGTGCGGACGATGTCCTTGTCAGATGGCATTGTGGTGATCCTTAGTTCTGGAACGATCGTTGGACATCTGAAACATCAGGTCCCGCCATCGAAGCGACGGAGGAGTGAGAGGACACAGATGCAGACACGGAGCCTTTCTCTCCGTTAAATCTACAAGGCCCGACAGTTTCTCAATTTATCGGTTTCATTAGGCAGTGGTTCAGGGTCCAGAGTAGTGCATGGCTGGCCACCTCAGCTCTCTGGGTGCATCATCTGAGGCAAGGCGGGCTGTGAAGCTGTGCCGGAGGAAAGCGGAGGAGGAGAGGAGGAGGAGGTATTCCTAGACACCGAGTCCTGACTTGGAAAGTGGTTGGCGTGCTATTATGAGGCAGATGAGTAAGTTGCGTTTGGCTAGTCCCTTCAACCAGAGGCTTGGGAAACAAGGCTACATCTCTCAATGAGTGCTTGGATGCTCCATTTCCTCCAACATGATCCTCGCATTAAGGCCCTCAAAATGAAACAACAGTTACTGGGTGGCCACCCTCCTGGATCCCAGTTAAAAACAAAATCAGCACTTCCTTCCCACCACCAAATTGAGAGTACAATTGCAGGAAATGGAAGACTTGCTGATTGATAACTGGAGACATCTGTTGCGTCTGCTTCACGTTCTTCAAATGTACTGGTGGAACAACCAGCGATGTGGACGAGCAGTTAGAGTGCCAGTAGCCATAGCGGCAGCAGCTGGGCTGCAGCAAGGCAAGGTGGCAGAAGCCTATGGGTGACCTCTGGCAATCTTTATTTAAACTACCTCACCAATCGTATGCAATGCAGGCACTCATACAACACCTGAGACCGCTTAAGATCATGGTGCGACTATTTGGTCTCAACACCAATGTTCTTTGTATGTGTTTCCGGACCCAATAACTTCTGGGTATCCAAGATGTCGAATGGCGCTCGAGATGGCTCGCCACGCCATTAGACGGTTGTTGTCCTGCCCAGCAGCAGCGTCATATCTGATGCGAACTTTCAGCAAGCTGGAGGAGTCATTACGACAAACGCATCCGGTTTTCACAGATAATGTGATCGTTTGACTTTCATCAAGATGAATCAGGCATGGATCTCTGGATGATTGTTGTGGCCCCAATTTGCCGAGGTACCGCATTAGGTGATTGTAAACTTCACATTCCTCTCCAAACAGGAAACTGGTCCCTTGAACAAACTTGTTTTTAAAAATGATCATTACTTACTGCAATTTTATATTCTCAAAATTGCCCAACAGTTCATTTTGCTGGTTTTGCTATGAGGAGACTAAAAGACACCAGGTTTCTTGCTAAACACATATTCCATTTACTCACTTCGTCTTAAGAATTTTTCACATTGTCAATGCTTTTGGGGTCATGTTGCCTCACAATTTTTAACAGTGGCGGAGAAGTCATAGTTATAGTTTTTTGGGGGTCATTTTGCTGTGGAGATACAGCAAATAATCATGGTCCTTTGGACAGAATGTGGCTTCTATGTGGATTTTTCCTTACATTTTTAAACAGTGCTGAGAGTCATATTTAATAATTTTTTGGGTCTCATGTTGGTGTGAGATCAAGATATAATCCTGGTCCTTTGGAACAGAAATTGCTGGCTTCTAAGTAGGCATTTCTCACTCACATTTTTAAACAGTGCTAAGAAGTCAATATTTATATTTTTTGGGGTCTTGTTGCTGTGAGATACAGCAATAATCATGGTCTTTGGAACAGAAATGTGGCTGCTTCTAGTGGCATTTCTCTTCACAATTTTAAACAGTGGTGAGAAGTATTTTTATAATTTTTTTAGGTCATGTTGCTTTTGAAATGACCTGCAATACTAAGGGTCCTATCTTAAAAATGTTGTTTCTAATAGACATTTTGTACTTCACAATTGTCAAAGTGGGATCATGGGTCAGGTTTTTGATTTTTGGGGGCATTTTGCTGTGGACTTGCAGCTATTACTACAGGTCTATTCTAAAAATCGTTGTTTCTCACAGATCAGTTGTTCTTCATCAATGGTCAAGAGTGGCTCAAAGGGTGATGGTGCTGTCAGAACAGGAATTCGGTAGGACATGTTAATGGAAATATTGCAAAAATGACTTGGTTTTTGCAAGATCTTTATACTATAGGCTATCAATCCCTGTATTGAGACAACCATTTAATTACAATTATAAAAGAGAAAACAAAGAACATGGTGGGATTCCATCGATTTTAAAAATGTGTTTTCTGATTTAAAGTTACTAAAACACTTGCCATGTACAAAAAATAGTGTTAAAATAAATTCCCTGATTTGTACACAGGGAGGTACAGGAAAACTTGACAGATGTAGGTTATTCTGAGGACATGGAAGTATGGAGCAGGACATGAGAACAAGTAACAGAGACATTTCCTCCAGCTAGTGAGTAAAATGAGAAAAAGAATCGCAAAGATAAAGGGCACCTGGGTGTAACAGGAGCGTTATACACAGTATTTCCAAGTTGAAGCTCAATTGGTCCCACACTCATACGGAGGGGCCATAAAGCGTACCAGGTATTGACTGTGTTACTGAGAAGGCTGGAGTCTCACACTTCGCTTCCGCACACTCTTGCTTCGCCCTCGACGTTTTCGTTGCTGCGTCATCTGAGGCATTTTACCTGCGTGTTTATAGATGACGTTACGCCAGCCTGGGGTCTCCACGCACCCACTGTAACTCCGGCCCTGGCTATGCTGTGCCCAGGACAGGTTAGTCTATTCCAGTGAAACTAAAAAGAAAATGGTGAGTTGAAAGATCCTTTTTCCGGGCACTTTTTTAATCTGGGGGTTTTATGCAGAGTTTTGGGGGAACTCATGCTGTGGCCATGGAAGGTATAGTCAATGTTCAGTGAAAACTAAATGGTGGTGGAAAGACTCCTTTTCCGGAACTTTATAAATGTGGGGTCATGCAGGTTTGGGGCTCATGCTGTGGCACAGGAAGAGGTTTAGTCAAATGTCCAGTGAACTAAATTGTGTGGTTGAAAGACTCCTTTTATCGGCACTTTTTAAATGTGGGGGTCATGCAGGTTTGGGGCTCATGCTGTGGCCAAGGGAACGGGTATAGTCAATGTCCAGTTCAACTAAAAGGGTGGTTGAAAGCTCCTTTTTCGGCACTTTTAAATGTGGGGTCATGAGGTTTGGGGTCATGCGCGTTTCAGGAAGGATTTCAAGTCCCGTTCAAGTAAAATGATGGTTCATTTTATACTGCCCTTTGGCATTTTTTAAAAATTGGGTATGCAGGTTTTAAGGGGCTCTGTGGGGACAAAACAGGGTAGTGAATGGTGTGTGACTTTTTTTTTTTGGGTTTTTTAGCCTAAGTGTTTGCCCAAGATGTAGCAGGATCCATTGATGTTGTGGTGTTAAAAAACAGCTTCTCCGCCTGTTTGGGTGTAAGAATGAAAGGGGTTTGTTTGCTCTCCCATAGACTTTAAAAGGCATGGAGGATCGCCATCGCTAGAAAACCTTTTCGATGGTGGCCGACTACGACATCATCGATTCGATAGCCAAGTAATCGCCCAAAACTACTAAAGACTTTCAGCCCCCGATAGGCTGCAGGGATTGTCGTATGCACAGACCTGGCTTTATGTAGCTGTAAAGCCCGTAAAAAAGCCCTGAATTCCAATGAAACCAAGAAAACGACTGAGGTAAGTGAATCAAAGTAGTTGGAAAAAATAATGGTTATGCACATCCAAAAAAACCTTTTGAAAAAAATGAACTAAGTGCATCACTGGTTGGCTGTAGTATACTACAATTCAAATAAAAGTGGGACACTAAAACAAGGCTATCAAGGGGACATGAAATTTTGAAAAAAACATTTCTGCTATCAGGATATATGAAATTTTTTTTGAGGGTTTCGTTACATTTTTTTTTTAAAATGCTTAAACCCTCCGAAACGCCAAAGGGACCTCAAGGGGAGGGGGCCTTAATATTGTTCATATTTTTTACCTTCATGGACCCGTTTGACTTCCTACTAGGGAGTGAAGCCGACTTTTTTCCACTGCACTGACTTAAAAGCCTGTGGAGGGGGGCGGAGTGAAAAAACCAAATGGAGGCAGCCAGTCCTCCAAACTCAACTAGAAAAATATATGGTTATGCCATCAAAAAAACATTTTTGAAAAAAAATGAACATAGGTGCAAATTGGGGGCTTTTAAAATACTACATATTCAAAATAACGTGGCACACTAAAACTAGAGGATATCAAAAGGGGATAGGAATTTTGAAAAAAATTTCTGCTATCTAGGATTATGAAAAAAATTTTGAGGTTATTACATTTTTGATCAAAACTGCTTAAGCCACCTCCGAAACGCCAACGGACCTCAAGGCAGGTGGTCCTACACTATTGTTACACTATTATTACCTCTCATGAACCCTGTTCAGACTTCCATATCTCAGGTCGTGAAGGCACCGACTTTTGAAAACACTGCACTGACTTAAAAGCCTGTGAAGCAGTTTTGATCAAAAATGTGAACTGAGAACCTCAAAAAAAAATTCATTTATCCTAGATAGCAGAAATGCTTTTTTTTTAATTCATATGTCCCCTTTGATAGTCCCCTAGTTTATAGTGTGCCACTGTTATTTGAATATGAATCAATGTAGTGAGACAACCCCTTTAACTAATGTCCCCCATAGACAGGTATAGGCATCTTAATGTCCCCCATAGGCAGGTATTTGTTCCCCATGGGCAGGTATAGGCAGTTTACTGTCCCCTATAGGCAGGTATATGTCCCCCATAGGCAGGTAAGGTATAGGCAGGTATATGACGCCCATAGGCAGGTATAGGCAGGTATATGACCCAACATAGGCAGGTATAGGCAGGTATATGTCCCCCATATGAAGGTATAGGCAGGTATATGTCCCCCATAGGCAGGTTTAGGCAGGTATTAGCAGGGTTTTAAAAAAAAAAAAAAGAATACAAATACTCACCCCTCTCCCCCGCTGTTCCGATGTGCGTCATCTTCTTCCGGAACAGGGGGCTTGATGTCATCAGGCCGTGCACACCGCCTGTGCCGGTTACTCGGAAAGGCTGTAAGTCTGCTTGCAGCCTTCCGGAGTCCTATTGTGGAGTAGGGAGTGCTCGCTCTCTGCTCCGTAATAGTGTCATCAGCTGTATGCGCTCCCAGAGGAGTCGCATACAGCTGAAGAGATCTCTTCTGGCGCCCGGGCCATGGCGGGCCCAGGCCATGGCAGCGCCCGGACGCCAACGGTGACTCGGGGAAGGCTTTTTTGTGCTGAAAAACTCGGCTTATACTTGAGTATAACGGTAGGTTTTTTTTTATTGTTCCATCAATGTGCTACCATGTGAGCTTGTTTTATGAGGGACAAGATGTAGTTTTTAACTTTAATTTTTTTCGGAGACTTAAGTTTCTGATCATTTGATTACTCTTTTAATGTTTTGGCATATTTTGTACTGTCTGTCAGTGTTAAACTGATAGGGCCTAATCGATATACAGTTGTTGTAAGCCGTGTACTGAGATGGGCTTCCCAGAATGCAGCGAAGTCACGAACGAGGAAAATGACTCCAACACCAGTTCAACCAAAAGTATAGTTTACTGAACTTGCCAGAAAAGTATGTTCAACATATTCCCCAAAAACACATGTACAATGATGTGACTAAGGCCCCTGTGCAGTTCAAAGGCGTGCTCGCGGTGTAGTACAACAGCTTACAACCTAATTAGCTTTACCCGCTATTCCCAGAAGATATATATTACATTTGGAGTAATACAAGGGAACAAGTTGCAATAATAACAGTACTATGACAAGCCTTCACCAATGTCCCGAATTAGGAACCGTTCTTGAATAGAGACCTATGGCCTGACACCAAATCTGGCCCTAAATAGGCTAACTACAGGCCTGGAAATAGTTCTAGGTTAGTTGGCGTGCACGCTATCAACCCAGGTCTACCTTGAAATTGCGGACAGTCACTGCTCTGAGATGAGGGTCCCTGCCGTTGGAGTCATATATCCAAGATGGTAGTCGGTCCTCTCTTTCTCTGGATCCTGCAGAATGTCCGTTACGTCAGTGTTTTCCTCGCCGACAGCATCAATGCAGCCAGTCGGACTCTTCTCTCTCACAGGAGCTGATCGCAGTTCATGAATTCACAGAGTCAGGAAATCTAAGCAGACCTATGTTCAGCGTTTGTCCTTTGCCTGATCTCTCAGTCTCATCATTCCTTTTCTCTAAAATGGCTGCTGCTCCCTCATGTCTCTCTGTCACATCACATGTCTTAGTATCTATTATGCATAAATTAGATTCTCAAAACTGTGGCATCTTATGGCCAAACAGCAGAATACAACAGGATAATTTGAAATCACCAATTACAATTAGGATTTCAATGGGTACACACAATGAGGCTGTTCCACCATCCCACACAGTCATGGCAGGACTTGAGGCCTTTGTTAGGCCTCGGTTGTCATAGTAATGAAGGACAGAGTGAGCTCCTTCCCTCTATCAAACTGCTTCGGTGGTTGGCACTAATGGAAGTGGTCACTGGTTTGGAGACATTATGAATTTTGCTGATAAGGAGTGAATAACATTGCTATGGGTGGCACTGTGGCAGTCACTATTCTGGAGGTCACTGTGGCTTTCACTGTGATGTAAGCACTGAGAATATCACTGCTGTGGAGGTCATTGTAGCTGTCACTGTTCTGTTCTAAAGGGGTGTTACAATTTTCAAAGTTGCTTGTCAGTTCTTCGGTAATTATATAAAATAAGGGAGGAAAAAACCGAGCTTTTAAACCACTGGTTACAGCGCCGCCACCAGTCACCCACTTGATGATTCAGCCAATAACAGGCCTCAGAGGTCATGTGCCATATATTCTGAAAGAGAACACTGGGGCCTGTGAATAGCTGCAAGTTCACATGAACAATGAACATAATGTTATTGGCCTGGATCACATGTAGCCACAGAAGCGCTGGAACAAGCAGGTTCCAAAAAATGAGGGGTTTTGATTTACTTTATATCACACCTGAGCAGCTGATGTGCATTATTAAATATTGGTTTGTAAAAGAGCAGTCTGGTAAAAATGTATACAATTTGTTATGCCTAATGCAAACCTGATAGGGCAAAGCATGACACAGGAGTTCACTCTTTGGGGCTTTTTGAATCCCAGTATCATGCAGTAGCTTATCAGGACCTGTACTAGACATAACACAGTGTATCCAGTGGTGTAGCTACAGAGGTCACAGTTAGGGGCCCTTCTACATGGCATGGGTTATTGGTCGGATTTTTCAGACAGGTGCGGATTTAGAAACCGTCTGAAAATCGACAAGCAACCATCCCCATAGACTTTAATAGAAAATCCATTCAGCAGTCCACACTGAACAGATTTACAACCGGCCGGTTTTTCGCCGGCGGTCCGAAAAACGTAGAACATGTTCATTCTTCTGCCCAGTTTCCAGACAGAAAAATAACATTGAAGTCAATGTAAACCGAGAAGAAGATGAGTGAACATTTTTTGCACTTTTTTGGTGCAGTTTTTGATCGGTTTTTGGGCAGTTTTTGAAATAAAATGTCCCAAAACTGCTCAAAAACCTACACAAAATCAGTGACAAAAGCAGTTCAAAAAAACTAAAACTGACTAAAAATGTGTCAAAAAACAGCCAAAAAACCAAGCAGATTTTGTCCTGAGAGTATATTTTTTAAGGCATTTTTATCACTTTCTGTAAAGTCAAAAGTTTACGTATATTTCATTAGCATTTGGTAGCATTGCCCTTAAACTGTATGACTTGGTCAAACGTTTTGGATATCCTTCCCCAAAACTTCTCACAATAGTTGGGAGGAATTTTGGCCATCTTCCTGACAGAACTGGGAAACTGAGCAATTTTTTGTAGGTCGCCTTGCTCGTACCTGCCTTTTCAGCTTTGCCCATAAATTTCAAATAGGATTGAGATCAGGGCTTTGTGATGGCAACTCCAAAGCATTGACTTGGTTATCCTTAAATCACTTTGTACCGTTTGGCAGTATAATTCAGGTCATTGTCCATTTGGAAGACCCATTTTTGCCACAGCTTTAACTTCCTGGTTGATTTCTTGAGATGTTGCTTCAGTATTGCCACATAAGCTTCTTTCCTCATGATGCCATCTATTTTGTGAAGTACACCAGTCCCTCCTGCAGCAAAACAACCCAAAACATGATGCTGCCACCCCCCATGTGATCACATTGGGATGGTGTTCTTAGGCTTCCAAGCTTCTCCCTTTTTGCTCTAAATATAACAATGGTCATTATGACCAAACAGATCAATTTTAGTTTCGTCAGACCACATGACATGTCTCCAAAGACGTAGGTCTTTGTTCATGTGTGCATTTGCATACATTAGTCTGGCTTTTATATGTTTCTTTTGGAGTAATGGCTTCTTCCTGGTAGAGTGGCATTTCAGCCCATGTTGATACAGTACTCATTTCACTGTGGATAATGACACAATCTCATCAGCTTCCGCCAGTATCTTCACAAGGTCTTTTGCTTTTGTTCTTGGGTTGATATGCACATGTCGGACCAAAGCACGTTCATCTCTGAGACACATAACCTATCTCTTTCCTAAGCAGTATGATGGCTGGACATTCCCCTCTTGTTTGTACTTGTGTATAATTGGTTGTACAGATGAACAAGGCACCTTCAGGTATCTCGAAATTGTACCCATGGATGATCCAGACTTGTGCAAGTCCACAATTCTCTTCCTGATATCTTGGTTGATTTCTTTAGACTTTCCCATGATCTTACACACAGAAGCAGTGTGTTTCTGGTGTGCATTAAAAACATCCACAGGTGTGTCTCTAATTAACTTAGATGTTGCCAATAAACCTATCAGAAGCTACAAAAGACATGACATCTTCATATGGGCTTTCCCACATTGCTTAAAGGCATAGTAATCCTAGTGTATTTAAACTTTTGACTTTGCAGAAAGTAATAAAAATGCCTTAAAAAATTCTCTCTCTCTCTCATGACTCTGGCATTTGGCAAATATAAATAATTTTGGTAATCCCATTGCCCTAAAACAGGTAAGATTTATTCTGATTTCATGTCAGATAGTGAGAAAAATATGAATATGTGTATTTTTATATAGTGTATGTAAACTTCTGGTTTCAACTGTACTATACCGTACAGTGCTGTATCTACTATGGTGCCCTATATACCTATCTACTGGGGGGGGGGGGCAGTATACTTATCTACCCGCTGGGGAGCCTTATAACTTATCTACTTGGGGCCCTATAATCCTATCTACTAAGTGGGGCCTCTATACCTGTTTACCTACTGGCACACCCAATATACCAACCTATTTACTGGGGGACCTATATACCTATGAACTGGGGAGACCTATGTACCTTCCTACTGGGAAGGTCCTATATAGCACCCCATCTACTGGGGGACCATGTACACTACCGTTCAAAAGTTTGGGGTCACCCAGAAAATCTTGTGTTTTCCCTGAAAACTCATACTTTTATTTATCAAATGAGTTGCAAAAGGGAATAGAAATATTGTCCAGAAATTACAAGGTTAGAAATAATGATTTTTTTTTTAAAATAATAATTTTCTACTTCAAACTTGCTTTCGTCAAAGAATGCTCCCTTTGCAGAAATTACAGCATTGCAGACCTTTGGCATTCTAGCTGTTAATTTGCTGAGGTAATCTGAAAATGTCACCCCATGCTTCCAGAAGCTCCTCCCTCAAGTTGGATTGGCTTGATGGGCACTTTTTATGTACCATACGGTCAACAGCTCAATGGGGTTGAAATCTGATGACTGCGCTGGACAATCCATTACAGATAGAATACCAGCTGACTGCTTCTTCCCTAAATAGTTCTTGCATCATTTGGAGGTGTGCTTTGGGTCATTGTCCTGTTGCAGGAGGAAATTGGCTCCAATCAAGCGCTGTCCACAGGGTATGGCATGGTGTTCCAATCTTCCTGTCCAATGTCTGTGTTCTTTAGCCCATATCAATCTTTTCCTTTTATTAGCCAGTGTCAGATATGGCTTTTTGTTTGCCACTCTGCCCTGAAGGCCAGCATCCCGGAGTCGCCTCTTCACTGTAGACATGGACACTGGTGTTTTGCGGGTACTATTTAATAAAGCTGCCAGTTGAGGACGTGTGAGGTGTCGAGTTCTCAAACTAGAGACTCTAAAGTACTTGTCTTGTTGCTCAGTTGTGCAGCGTAGCCTCCTACTTCTCTTTCTACTCTGGTTAGGGCCGGTTTGTGCTCTCCTCTGAAGGGAATAGTACACACCATTGTAGGAAATCTTCAGTTTCTTGGGAATTTCTCGCATGGAATAGCCTTCATCTCTCAGAACAAGAAATAGACTGTCAGTTTCACATAAAAGTTTCTTTTTTCTGGCCATTTTGCGATTTTTAATCGAACCAACAAATGTAATGCGCCAGATTCTCAACTAGCTCAAAGGAAGGTCAGTTTTATAGCTTCTCTAATCAGCAAAACTGTTTTCAGCTGTGCTAGCATACTTGCACAAGGGTTTTCAAGGGTGTTCAAAATATCCAATAGCCTTCTTTCACAGTTAGCAAACACAATGTTCCATTAGAACAATGGAGTGATGGTTGTTGGAAATGGCCCCTATACACCTATGTAGATATTGCATTAACAACCAGACGTTTGTAGCTAGAAAAGTCATTTACCCAATCAACAATGTATAGAGTGTATGTCTTCCAATGAAAAAAAACTTTGCTTTTCTTTCAAAAATAAGGACATTTCTAAGTGACCCCAAACTTTTGAACGGTAGTGTATATACATCTACAGGGGGGTCATGTACTTACCTACCTACCTACTGGGGGGCCCTATATATCAACCTACCTACTAAGAGGTCCCTATATATCTACTTACTGGAGAGGCCCTATATACCTACCTACTGTAGGGCTTTATATACCTACCTACCAGGGGGACCCTATATGCCTACCTACTGGGGGGCCTATATATCTACCTACTGAGGGGACCCTATAAACCTACCTACTGAAAGCGCAAATATAGATACTTAATGGGGGATTATATACTTCCCTATCTATTGAGGGGCCTATATACCTACCTAATGAGTGGCCTGTATGGCCTGTATGGCTACCTGATGGTAGTCTACCTATCTAATGGGGAAGAGCATGCCTACTTCTCTGACTCACTAATTTTGATGATCTAACCTACCTAAAAGGAGCATCTACCTATCTGCCTGCCTTATTTGGGGATGGAGGATTGCCTACTATGTGGGGTATGTAATACTCCACAAAGAAAAGTTACTCATCTGAGATTCAAATGCACGGCATGTTCATTGCATGACTACGAGCGGTTGACTCGAAACGCGTATGCCAATGTCTTGCGTTTAGATAATTTTTTAGTGGATATATGTATTCCTTTTTAAATCTACGATAAATTAAATATGAAGTTTTAACGTAACATTTCGCTGTGGTGCTAGTCACAAAGTACTGTATGTGGGGTATGTACCTACCAACTGGTGGCACAAATAGAGGCCATATAATTGCCTGGGGGCACTTTCACTTTCTGGGGTGCAAATACTGTGTGGAGCACCAAAGGGGGCATTATTTCCATTTGGGGTACTTTGGATGGAGAGTTTGCACAAAGGTGTGAGTTGGTTGGGAAGTGCTGGAAAAGTGAAGAGTCTAACATGTATGTGATTAATGCTACAGGGACGAGTCATGCCCGGGAAAAGAGATCATGATGGTCTCGAGTGGATAGAGAAGAAAAGAGAAAATGAATGACTCCCATCAGAGAAGACATCATGATGGTCTGGGCTGGATGGAGAAGAAAAGGGAAAGTGAATGCCAGACATCACCTGTGAATCACTGGATGTAACTGCCCTGTAATCACTTATATATGTTAGAGCACCTATGTACAACTGCTATCTACTACTATATGGTCACTGTATAGTGGTAATAGTGGTCTTAATGTAATGGTTTATATTTAGTAACAATACAATGTTTTTATTCATTAACTTGATGATAGTGATATTTGGTCAAATTGTGGTGGTATTATTTAGTCCTTGTATGTTGTTGTTATTGGTCTTGATAACAGTATGATGGTATTAGTCACTATGCGGTAGTGATATCTGGGGTGTTATTTGGTCTCTGTATATTGTTAATATTGGTAATATTGATCTTGGTATACTGGTTTGGTCAGTAACATTTTGATGGTATTAATCACTTTATAGTGGTGACATGCGGTGTTAATGTTGTGATATTTTTAGCTACGCCCCTGAGTGTATCCATTTTACCCAAATGGTTTCTTTATGTTTTACTGTGACCCTTGAAAGAAGTATAACTTGCCCTCAAACAATACAAGATATTAATAGAGTTACGAATATTAAATTGTTCCATCTAATTAAAATGTCCAGTGTGGTTACCCAATCTAAAAGAAAAACTTGCCATGTCATCATCATAAGTAACTAAAATAATGTAAATAAACAACAACACAAAGTTGTTAAGAACATCACTTGTAATTATACTGCTGGTAGACCAAAGATCATATAAACTTACATCAACATGTCTTTTTCTACCATAGGTAGCCAGGCATTTAAAATGCAATTTCTTACTAATATAAAAAGCTTGAATATAAATCTTTAGTTGTCAATGTTCATAAATTATTTTACTCTTTGATTTCAGCAGAGGCATAACTTGAATCATGGGACCAAATGCAAAATCTCCAACCCTCCATTTACCATGTTCAATTATAATACTGGTGTCATATGTAGCAGATGAGCATTTAAGGACCCTCATGCACTAGGGCAGGCTCGGACTGGCCCACGGGGGATTAGGGGAAACCCCCGCTGGGCCCTTGAACATGGCAGACCTGGAGAGGTTTTTAACTGCAAATACAGTACATCCTCAGAAAAGGCAAAAAAGCATAGAAAGAAAGGAAAGAATCAAGAGGCAGAGTATTGGAGGCATGTACAGTCATTAGCAGTATCTGTAGGGGGGTCCCTAAAATAAACTCCACAGGTGGGCACAGAAATAGCACGATTGGTAGGCCCCTAGAATCAACACTGCCTGGGCACTACACTACACTACACTGGAGTATAGGTAACTAACTGAACAAGTGTTTTAATTGGACTCTGTGTCTAGATATTGCTGTTACACACTCAGTATGGTGCCTCTGGTGTTCTTTTGACTCCCCATTTAGAAAGTCCACCAAAAGCGTCAAGTACCAGAAGTCTCACATGTCCAGAAGCTTTGTCAGACCTCTGGGATCTTTTTGTACAGGGACTATGGAGTGATTGCTGCTATTATGCAGGCCATCTAGTAAGAATTGGTAATCTAGAAGAGACTCATTTTCACCAGTCCAACTACTGTTTTGAAACTGTCATGTTGCTTTTGGAGTATGGAGCAGTGTCACACAGACATTAAAGGCCACATGTATGAAAACTGTCTAGGTCTAAAACTCACTTTGCTGCCCATAACAACCAATCATAGCGCCCCTTCTATTTAATATAGTGCTCTGGAAAAATTAAAGGGGCGCTCTGATTGGTTGCTATAGGAAACAAAGTGAATTTTACACCTTGACAGTTTTCATACATGTGGCCCTAAGAGTTGGCATTTGGAAATACAAGAAAGAGATTAGGGAGATAATCCACTACTGCATATGGCATATGGGAAGTGTAATTAGAGACTGGATTTTGTAACTGAAAGAATTGTGCCTCCATCATATAGAAGAGAAACCATTTGCATGAAACTTTAAGTAAATTGAGCAAGAAAGTTTTTAGTATATTTATGCACTGATATTGTCAGTATGCATTTACCTGCTCAGCTTCCAGCGACAAGGGAGCAATGCTCTGCACCTGCATCTCCTGGTTTGGGTCCACACCCAGAGAGACAGGCTGTTGGAGATTCTTTGATTGACAGGACTCCAGCTACTCTGGGTAGAGGGCCTGTCACACGCTCCAATAGGAGGGCCCGGAGACTGCTCCAATCTGCTACTGGGGCGGTGTCCAGGCAATTCATATAAACCTGCAGAGACCTCCAGGCTTTGCCTGTGATATTTCCTGGCTGTGTTGTTTTCTGTGTTTTTAGTTTGCTTCTCCTGGTTTCCTGACCTTGGCTTGTTTCTGGACTTCGGCTTGCTTCCTGATTTGGTACCTGGCTCCCGACCGTGTTCTGACCTTTTGGCGTGTCCTTCGTTTATTCTCTTGTCTTCCGTATTTTGGTCTTACGTTACTGATCTGTTATCTACCCGGACTGTCTGACCCTTTTTCATCCTGACGGCCCCAGCACCTTAGAAGCGCAGAGACCGTCGCCCAGTTGGTGGCTGCCGTCTAGGGCAGTACGTCAAGTAGGCAGGGACAGTGGGCTGGGTTCCAGTTAGGGCTCACTGTACCTCCATTAACGTGAACGCTATTTTTAAAAATATTTATGCATTGATATTGTGGCTATCATTGATGGTATACTATTTCTCTACTACTGTTTTTAGTTTTGAATTGCATTTATATTTGTCTCCAGTACCTAACATGGACTTTACATACCTATATTTATGTGCCCATTTGTTCCCATTTTCTAAAGCTTATCACCTATTTAGTTGTAGTCTTCTGACTTTTGGGTCACTCCAGTTTACTATACAATTTGTATGCAACTGAATATTAACCCAACAAACAACTGCATTTTGTTGAAATGCAAAACCCCTTTAAGGGTTACATATTTCTGGATCAACAGAGGGAAACAAGGTTTTAAAATTACCTATAGTTGAAACCAGAAGTTTACATACACTATATAAAAAGACACATATACATGTTTTTCTCACTATCTGACATGAAACCGGAATAAACCTTACCCATTTTTGGTCAATTAGTATTACCAAAAGTATTTATATTTGCCAAATGTCACAGTCAGGGCCGCCAACAGAAATTTCAAGGCCCCATACAGCTGAAGCACCTGGGCCCCCCCCATGTAAACCCCGCCCCCAGCAACCCGATCGCCCCGCCCCCATAAAAAAACGGCCTCTCGGACATAAATGCGCCCATTTTACCACATAATACAGTGTGCAAAAAAGAACTGTATTGTGTAGTACAATAGCAAGTGAGTCACATGTCTGTCTGTCTCACATATCATAGACACAGGGCTAAGTAGCTCCATCCATATCCCCCACCAGCCCACATACAATATCCGCTCCCCCCACCAGCCCCCATACAATATCCGCTCCCCCCACCAGCCACATACAATATCCGCTCCCCCCCCAGCCCACATACAATATCCGCTCCCCCACCAGCCCACATACAATATCCACCCCCCACCAGCCCACATACAATATCCATCCCCCCACCAGCCCACATACAATATCCACCCCCCACCAGCCCACATACAATATCCACTCCCCCCACCAGCCCACATACAATATCCACCCCCACCAGCCCACATACACTATCCCCCTCCATGTTTCCCTTGGTCACGCACCTCACCACCTTCTAAAATAAACACCAGCAAGAAAGTAAGTGTACCTCCTATCACAGGGTCAATCAGGGACACATGTACGCTGGCATTATACCAGCGCCGACATAACCTACAACACCACCACATAGAGGTCCAACACCATCTCAGGTATAACCTACTACACCGCTATATAGAGACCACAGAGAGGTCAGATACCAGCTCAGGTATAACCTACAACACCGCCATATAGAGACCACATAGAGGTCAGACACCAGCTCAGGTATAACCTACAACACTGCCATATAGAGACTACATAGAGGTCAGACACCAGCTCAGGTATAACCTACAACACTGCCATATAGAGACCACATAGAGGTCAGACACCAGCTCAGGTATAACCTACAACACTGCCATATAGAGACCACATAGAGGTAGACACCAGCTCAGGTATAACCTACAACACCGCCATATAGTGACCTCATTTAGCTCAGACACCAGCTCAGGTATAACCTCAAGAGGTCAGACACCAGCTCAGGTATAACCTACAACACCGCCATATAGAGACCACATAGAGGTCAGACACCAGCTCAGGTATAACTACAACACCACCATATAGGACCACATAGAGGTCAGACACCAGCTCAGTATAACCTACAGCACCACCATATAGAGACCACATAGAGGTCAGACACCAGCTCAGGTACAACCTACAACACTGCCATATAGAGACCACATAGAGGTCAGACACCAGCTCAGGTATAACCTACAACACCACCACATAGAGGTCAGACACCAGCTCAGGTTACATCACATTACAGTGAATACAGCACTGATCCAATATAGAAGCAAAATAACCGCTGAAATCAGGTACTCACCAGAGACGTCATATCTGAGGAGTCGTTCTCTTCTCTTGAGTCGTTCTTATTCCCTTTTCTTCTGCATCCATTCCACACCGCCATGATGACTTGTCCCGGCCACAACTCATCCCTGCAGAAATTACACACAAATCTTAGAATCCTCAATTTTCAAGCATTTCTTTACCTATTCCCACCTCTGTACAAACTTCCCAGGGGTGGGAGAGCGGGTACAAGCCATAACTTACAGGTCTAGTATCCTAAGGGGTTGGAGGGTGGGGAGAGGACTAACCCTCTGGAGATAATGCTACAGCTATGGGCTGCTCCCCTAACAATGATAGTACCAGGTAGGTAGGCAAATGGGCAGGGCCCCAGGTAATTAGATAGGCCCTATTTAGGTAGGTAGACACCCGCCGGTTGGTGGGTACCCAGCCATGAGTCCCCTTTAGTTTGTAGGCGGTCAGGGCCCTCCTTTAGAGGTTAGGCAGAGTCAGGGACCCCCTTTAGAGGTTAGGCAGAGTCAGGGACCCCCTTTAGAGGTTAGGCAGAGTCAGGGCCCCCCTTTAGAGGTTAGGCAGAGTCAGGGCCCCCCTTTAGAGGTTAGGCAGCGTCAGGGCCCCCCTTTAGAGGTTAGGCAGAGTCAGGGCCCCCCTTTAGAGGTTAGGCAGCAGCAGGGCCCCCCTTTAGTTGTAGGCAGCAGCAGGGCCCCCTTTAGTTGTAGGCAGCAGCCAGGGCCCCCCTTTAGATATAGGCAGCAGCCAGGGCCCCCCTTTAGATATAGGCAGCAGCCGGGCCCCCCTTTAGATATAGGCAGCAGTCAGGTCCCCTTTGATATAGGCAGCATCAGGCCCCTTTAGATATAGGCAGAGCCAGGGCCCCCTTTAGATATAGGCAGCAGCCAGGGCCCCCGTTTAGATATAGGCAGTCAGTCAGGGCCCCCTTTTAGATATAGGCAGCAGTCAGGGCCCCCTTTAGATATAGGCAGCAGCAGGGCCCCCCTTTAGATATAGGCAGCAGTCAGGGCCCCCTTTAGATATAGGCAGCATCAGGGCCCCCTTTAGATATAGGCAGCAGTCAGGGCCCCCTATAGATAGAGGCAGCAGTCAGGGCCCCCTTTAGATATAGGCAGCAGCCAGGGCCCCCTTTAGTTGTAGGCAGCAGCCAGGGCCCCCTTTAGATATAGGCAGCAGCCAGGGCCCCCTTTAGATATAGGCAGCAGTCAGGGCCCCCTTTAGTTGTAGGCAGCAGTCAGGGCCCCCTTTAGTTGTAGGCAGCAGCAGGGCCCCCTTTAGATATAGGCAGCAGTCAGGGCCCCCTTATATATAAAAAAAAAAACAAATCAGTCACTTACCTGAGCCTCGCTCCCGCTCCCGGCCGCTCCGTGCTCCCGCCGGCTCCTGCCGCCCTGCATAGGCGGCGCGGTGAAGTGACGTCACCGTGCCGCCTACGTCAGCAGTAGGGGCCGGCGCCCGGCAGGCTGAGGACCTAACACCTTCACCCAGCCGGGGAGATCAGCGGAGCGCAGCACTGGTGGCGCTGTGCTCCGCTGACACCGCACAGCCCCGGGAGTCGGGGACATCAGTCCCCAACTCCCGGGCCGGTCTCTGAGCGCTCGGGACGCGGGGCCCGGGCGTTCAGAGACCGGATGCGCGGCCGGGCCCCGGGGAGCGACGGCACTGCCTCCGGGGCCCGCAGGAGCTCGGGGCCCACACTGTGGGCCAGGCGGAGCCTGGTTCGGCGGCCACGCCGCCGGGCCCCGCTCTGCCGTGAGGAATAAGGGGGCCCACTTGCCGCGGGCCCCCTTATTCCACCGGGCCCATACGGGAGTACCGGTTGTACCCCCTGTATGGCGGCCCTGGCCACAGTAATGAGAGATAATTTTTAAGACATTTTTACTACTTTCTGCAAAGTCAAAAGTTTACATACATTTAATTAGTATTTGGTAGCATTGCCCTTAAACTGCCCTTAAACAAGCTTCTCACAATAGCTCCCATTTCTTTGTACTTGCGTATAATTGCTTGTACAGATGAACAAGGAACAATCAGGTATCTGGAAATGACACCCAAGTATGATATAGACTTGTGCAAGTCCACAATTCTCTTCCTGATATCTTGGCTTTCTTTATACTTTCCCATGATGTTACACACAGAAGTAGTGTGTTTCTGGTGTCCTTTAAAAATACATCCACAGGTGTGTCTCTTATTAACTCAGATGTTGTCAATAAACCTATCAGAAGCTTCCTAAGACATGACATCATATGGGCTGTCCCAAATTGTTTAAAGGCATAGTAATCCTAGTGTATATAAACTTTTAACTTTGAAGAAAGTAATAAAAAATGCCTTAAACAATTCTCTCTCTCTCATGATTCTGGCATTTGGCAAATATAAATAATTTTGGTAATCATAATTGACCTTAAACAGGTAAGGTTTATTCTGATTTCAGAATAGTGAGAAAATAATGCATATGTGTCTTTTTATATAGTGTATGTAAAATTCTGGTTTCAACTGTATATATCTCTTTCAACCATGTTTTATCCCCGCCATTAGTTGAACTTCATGGACCTATGTCTTTTTTAACCATGCATGCTATACATTATTCTACATTATTTTATATACTTACGGTAGCTTTTCTATGCATACATACCTGAACAGGGGCTAAGAAAATTAACAGAAAGGGATCATAGAATAAATAGAACTATAACTAATAAATTACTTAACAGGATATTAAAAGCCTTTGCACAAGTAAATAAATATTTGCAGCTGATTTTCATCATATTCACTTATGTTCAATTACATTGCATTTAATTTTCTCATTAAAGGAAGTCGGTGTTTGCACAATAATGCTACTATATAAACTGCAAGCATTTTGGATATATATGTGGTATGGAAGTGTTTACTGTATATAGTAATCATTTGCTGCCAAGTTGGGCCCTCTGCTGACCATTGTATGTAACTACATGTGTCCACATAGAAATGCAAAAGCTGAGACTATTATGTTTTATGATCCATAAAACAGTCTATATATTGTACTTATATTCTTATAACACATGTATATTTTTCTACCATTTACCTTACAATGCATGTTTTTGAAATGTAAGGAACATATAAGATATAATAAAACATGTCACTAAAACAAATTAGTACGTAATTTCCAATATGTAATTAAATATATTACGCAGACCTTGCTGCTAAACATGGTCATATTTTGTACTATATCATATAAATGTAGTATGTACATATCAGTTTATTTGTGCAGTACATCTGTATAAGTCTGAGCCATTAGCCATTAGCCAGAAATTCTAAATTTGACTCTAAATAGATTTTCTTTACTTTCAAGCATAAAAAAATTCATGATTAAGCAAATGAAAACACATTCATAACTACTAATTTAAATTATGAAGACTCCATTTTATTTGTTTTGCACCTGTCCTCAGCATGAAAGTGATTTCCAGCTCGCACAGTTATGCACAATCACATTAGTATGACCACTTCCTACTCTCACCATTGGCAGCACATAGCTCAGGAAAGAAGTTATGTATCATAAGATGTGTAAGTAGGTATACAAGTAGGTATACAAGATGTGCAATAGACTTGTTGCTGTAAAAGCTGTTATTTATCAGAGTTGCAAAAGGGATGATTATTGGCTTTTGGCAAAGGTTGGCATTATTTTGAAACTGCGCAATTTGTAGACTGTTCATGTGCTACTGTGGTGAATGCGCAGTGAAGGAAATAAGTATTTGATCCCCTGCTGGTTTTGTAAGTTTACCCACTGACAAGGACATGAACAGTCTATAATTTTAAGGGTAGGTTAATTTTAACATTGAGAGATAGAATATCCAAAATAAAATCCAGAAAATCACATTGTATAAATTATATAAATGTATTTGCATTTTGCTGAGAGAAATAAGTATTTGATCCCCTACCAACCATTAAGAGTTCTGGCTCCTACAGACCAGTTAGATGCTCCTAATCAACTCGTTACCTGCATTAAAGACAGCTGTCTTAAATAGTCACCTTTATAAAAGACTCCTGTCCACAGACTCAATTAATCGGTCAGACTCTAACCACTACAACATGAGCAAGACCAAAGAGCTTTCTAAGGATGTCAGGGACAAGATCATAGACCTGCACAAAGCTGGAATGGGCTACAAAACCATAAGTAAGACGCTGGGTGAGAAGGAGACAACTGTTGGTGCAATAGTAAGAAAACGGAAGAAACACAAAATGACTGTCGACATCGATTTGGGGCACCATGCAAAATCTCACCCCGTGGGGTATCCTTCATCATGAGGAAGGTGAGAGATCAGCCTAAAACTACACAATGGAAACTTGTTAATGATCTCAAAGCAGCTGAGACCACAGTCATTAAGAAAACCATTGGTAACACATTACACCGTAATGGTTTAAAATCCTGCAGTGCTCGCAAGGTCCCCTGCTCAAGAAGGCACATGTGCAGGCCCATCTGAAGTTTGCCAGTGAACTCCTGGATGATTCTGTGAGTGATTGGGAGAAGGTGCTGTGGTCAGGTGAGACAAAAATTTAGCTTTTTGGCATTAACTCAACTCGCTGTGCTTGGATGAAGAGAAATGCTGCCTATGACCAAAAAAAGACAGACATCCATCAAGTTCAGCCTATTTCTCTATAATGTTGATCAGGAGGAGGGCAAAAACCCCCATGAGGTAGAAGCCAACTGTCCTCATTTTAAGTACTTCCCGACTCCAATCTGGCAATCAGAATAAATTCCTGGATCAACAACCCTCCTCCAGAGTCCAAGTTACTATAACTTGTTATATTATTGCACTCTAGAAGTGCATCAAGACCCTTTTTAAACTCTGTTAGTGAATTCACTATGATAAGTTCCTCTGGCAGAGAGTTCCACAGTCTCACTGCTCTTACAGTAAAGAACCCTTTTCTATGCTTATGTGGAAACTGTCTTTCCTCAAGACGTAGAGGATGCCCCCTTGTTCTCGATATAGTCCTGGGTATAAATAGATCCTGGGAGAGATCTCTATATTGACATTTAATATATTTAAACATATTTATTATGTCCCCTCAAAGCCATCTTTTCTCTAAACTAAATAACCCTAATCTTGCTAATCTTTCTGGGTATTGTAGTTCACCCAGCTATTTTGTTATTTTTGTTGCCTGCCTTTAAACCTGTTCAAGCTCTATGATGTTTTTCTTATGCACTGGTGCCAAAACTGTACACAATATTCCATGTGTGGTCTAACCAGTGACTTGTATAATGGGAAAATAATGTTCTCATCATGTGCATCTATGCCCCTTTTAATACATCCCATGATCCTATTTGCCTTGACAGCTGCTGCCTGACACTGGCTGCTACGATTAAGTTTACTATCCATTCAGATTCCCAAGTCCTTCTCCATGTCACTTTTATCCAGCGTTTTCCCATTTAACAAGCAATCATGGAAGGGATTCTTCCTTCCCATGTGCATAACCTTGCATTTATCTGTCTTAAACCTCATCTGTCACTTCTTTGCCCAGACCTCCAACTTATCCAGATCCCTTTGAAATAACACATTATCCTCTATTGTGTTGATTACTTTACAGAGATTAGTATCATCTGCAACGATTGATATTCTACTGTACAATCCATGTGTAAGATAGTTAATGAATATAATAAAGAGAATAGAGCCCAAAACTGACCCCTGTGGTACCCCACTAGTAACAGGGATCCAGTCTGAGTATGTACCGTTAATTACTACCCTTTGTTTTCTATCAATTAGCCAGTTACTTACCCTCTTGCAAACATTTCCCCACAGTCGAAGTATTCTCATTTTACTTACCAACCTTTTATGTGGTACCATATCAAATGCTTTAGAAAATTCTAGATATTTGAAATCCAATGCCTCACCCTGATCCAGTCTAGAACTAACTTTCTCATAGAAGCTGATGAGATTAGTTTAACATGACCGATCCTTCATAAACCCATGCTGGAATGGTGTTATACATTTATTTTCAGTGAGATACTCCAGTATAGCATCTCTTAGAAAACCTTCCAACGTTGTACCTACAACAGAGGTTAAACTTACTGGCCTGTAGTTCCCAGGATCAGTTTTTGACCCCTTTTGAATATTGACACCACATTTGCCATGTGCCAATTCTTTGGGACATACCCCGTTATTATACAGTCCATAAATATTAAGAATAGGGGCCTGTCTATCACATTACTTATTTCACTTAGAACACGAGGGTGTATACCATCAGGACCTGGTGATTTGTCTATTTTAATTTTCTTAAGGCGGAGCTGCACTTCCTCCTGGGTTAGACAAGAAACATTTCAGGTGGAGTTTATCTCATCCCACTCATCAACAGGAAGGTCATTTTCCTTAGTAAATACAGTGGAGAAAAATTTTTTAATAGGTTTGCTTTCTCCTCATCGCCCTCCACAGTACTTTCCTCACTACTTTTCAAAGGGCCAACATTTTCCTTTTTAATCTTTTTTCTATTTATATAGTTAAAAAATATTTTGGGGTTAGTTTTACTCTCTTTGGCAATCTGCCTTTCTGTCTCCAGCTTTGCTGTCTTTATCATTATTTTACATATTTTTTTTCCTTATAGCTTTTTAGTGCCTCCTCACTGCCCTCATGTTTAAGGAGCTTAAATGCTTTCTTTTTGTTATTTATTGCCTCCTTTACTTATCTGTTGATCCACATTGGGTTTTTACTGTCTCTAATCATTTTATTTACATAAGGTGTGTACCTCTCACAGTGGGCGCTTAAGATATTTTTAAAGATCGCCCATTTATTATCTATTCTTTTATTTTTAAACATCTTGTCCTAGTCAATGCAGTTTAGGGCCTCTCTAAGCAGATAAAATTAAACTTCCTGAAATCCAGTGTTTTTGTGGCTCCTAGACAAAAGACTCTATTGAAGGATAAATGGAAAGTTATTATATTGTGGTCACTATTTCCTAGGTGCCCCCCAACCTGAACCTTTGTTACTTTGTCTGGTTTATAAGTAAATATTAAGTCTAGAAGGGCCTTCGCTCTAGTTGGCTCCTGCACCATTTATTTGGGAAAGGTAATTATCTTTAGCTATTGACAAAATCTGTTTCCTTTATGAGAGCCACAGGTTTCAGTTTCCCAATTTATGTCTGGGTAATTAAAGTCGCCCATAATAACAGTTAAAGCTCTGAGTTGCCAAGCGACAGCCTCAAAATCTTAATGATTTAGAGATGATCTGCAAAGAGGAATGGACCAAAATTCCTCCTAACATGTGCGCAAACCTAATCATCAACTACAGGAAAAGTCTGACTGCTGTGTTTGCCAGCAAGAGTTTTGCCACTAAGTATTAAGTCTTGTTTGCCAGAGGGATCAAGTACTTATTTCTCTCTGCAAAATGCAAATAAATTTATATAATTTATACAATGTGATTTTCTGGATTTTATTTTAGATATTCTATCTCTCAATGTTGAAATTTACCTACCCTTGAAATTATAGACTGTTCATGTCTTTGTCAGTGGGCAAACTTACAAAATCAGCAAGGGATCAAATACTTATTTCCTTCACTGTACATCATTAGTGGACAAATGGCACAATTGAGAATAAGTGACAAAACTCTTGATGTAAGAGGTGAACATCGTCTATGAAGTTGCAGAAGGGAGGACCGACACGCTACAGTGGAACAGCTCACCGCCAAAATGAACCAGGAGCTATCAGACATGGGTCTAAAACAACAGTTCAGTGAATGGACGGGGCTCTGAACCAGACAGATGCTAATAAAGTTGCATCAGAAGAAAAGTCTTCAATTTTCATGGCAGCATTGGAACCTCCATTCACTGCCTTCTCCAAGGAGCCATGTTTTATGTTTCATTTAATGGATGGACATTGGTGTGTCAGGCAAGAAACATCAGAGAACGAATAACCTGCAACCATTTCTGGAAGAACACGATGGTGGTGGCAGTGTTATGAACTGGGGACATTCTCTAGGCTCACTCATGTGAAAGGCCCTCTCAATTGATTTGGGTATGAATTCATCCTTGCACATCGCATACATGCACACAGACATGTTGTTTGTGTTCCCTGCGAGGGTTGGGATCTTCCAGCACAATCATAATCACAATAAGTCCCCACACTTGAACCCAGTAAAACATCTGTGGGACCACCTTGATTGTCATGTTTCCTCTATGGATTCTCCCCCATGCACCCTCCAGCAGCTGTGGGATGCACTGCAGTCAGTATGGCTCCAGATACCTGTGACAAACTACCAGGACCTTATTGAGTCACTCCCAGCCCATCTAGCTGCTGTCCATGCTGCACATGGTGGTTACTCTGGATATTAGTTGATGGTCATAATAATGTGACTTGACTATGTGTTTAGGCATTTGTTTCATCTATATCAGGTGTCCACACATTTTTTATTTTAAATAAATAATGTAGGGATTTCATAACCAATTACTAATTTTCCAGAGTTATGATCTCGAATTAACAAATTTTTAATTTACAAATAACATTGTAGAAAGAGGCACATTGCATATTGACAACAGAGTAAGTCTACATGGTCCAACTAGTCTGCCCTTAACTTTTTTTTGGAACATTATCGAAGCTAAATCCAAAAGTGCCTCACTGATGAGCAGGTGAATTTTTTTGACTTATGCTCCACATAAGTACACTCCCAAGCATGATCCTAACATAGTTATTACGTAACTCACATGTTCATTTCTTTACATTTTTATGACCAAACACATCTGAACATATCTTTGCCATAGTTATGTAGCATACAACTTTATGTACTGATTTTGCCCCCAATAGAAAGCAGTTGTCTACAGTACATTAGTGCAGTAACACCCAAAAAAATACTGTACTTCTTTGAGTTTTTTTCAGTTATTTTTTTTCCAAATCAGTGTTCGTCTGTTATACTATTTTTATGAATTCTTTAATGTACCTGCTGATGGAGCTATTAAACATTTCATATTATGTAAACAGCTTAAGCAAATCTCCTTTATTGTGGTTCATTTAGCTCTTTATACTGCTTGAGTGTGAATACATTCCCTTCATGTTTAGTTTTTTTTAATTCTTTAAAATTAAACTATTATTTTCAGTATGTATTCAATAAATCTGTTTCTTCTGTTATTCTTTACACAAAAATACTTAAGGGTCCGTCTACACGGCAAGGATTTTAAGTTGTCAAAATATGACTGTAATACCATCCCCATAGACCTCAATTGAAAATCCGAGTTGTAGTCCACATGACTTGGGCTTTCTTGGATATCAAAACTGTTGTTTTTTTTAAAAAAAAAAGAGTTAAAACATGATCAATAATCCACCGAATTTCAAGTAAAAAAACACGTCCCAAGCATTTCTCTGTCAGATCCGCTTCCAAAACCCCATAGAGATTAATGGGACTCATTTCTGACAGCGGGAAAAGAACGACTTATAATCCACATTTAAAACTATGTCAAAATACTTGTCGGACGATGTGGTTTTAGAATTCTGAATCAAGTCAAGACAAGTATCCTGACACATGTCATGTGGACGTACCCTAAGGGCTTGTTCACACAGCATTTTAACTCCGCGTTAACTATGCTTTTTAGATCCGTCTCTGGGACCGACAGGACGGACCCAGAGACGGATCTAAACAATTAGCAGTGAGATTATCACTGCGGGCTATGAGGAAGAGGCAGCGGCGTTCACATGAGAGATCACCGCTGCGTGTTTCCCTCCTGCCTGTCGGCTCCGTCTTTGAGAGAATTGCATGTCATTTCTTTCAAAGACGGAGCCGGGAAACACGCAGCGGTGATCTCTCATGTGAACGCCACTGCCTCTTCCTCATAGCCCACAGTGATAATCTCACTGCTAATTGTTTAGATCTGTCCCTGGGTCCGTCCTGTCGGTCCCAGAGACGGATCTAAAAAGCGTAGTTAACAGAGTGAAAACGCCATGTGAACAAGCCCTAAAGATACTTTTATCTTGTGGTAATGTGTTTTTATAACAATTGTGTAAATAATACATTGATATTTTATGTTCAGATTTTTTTTTTCATTTTTCAGGGAATATTAGGGTACAGAACCCTGATAACAATCACCTCAAATATAAATGTAGAATGAGACATTTTTATACTTAATTGTCAATCTGTCCTGCTTTGGATGCATTGCAGAGCAAAAGAATAAAATGCTGCAAAAAAAATCTGGGTTCTGTTATTTTGGATTGCAGCTCTGTAAATGCCTTAGAAAATATCACAAACCCAAGAGGAATCTTAGTCAATGGGATCATAGGATTCATTGAAATCCAAATGAAAACGATTTTAAAAAATACATTCATATTTTATTTTCATTTTTTTTTTTCATTTTTCAGGAAATATTAGGGTATAGAACTCTGATAGCAAGCACCTCAAATATAAATATAGAATGAGACATTTTTATACTTAATTGTGCAAAATGGTACAAACATAACCAAGCAGAGTATGTCATGATGAATCTCCACTTGGAGTGTTCTGCAGATTCATATTTTTTAAAAAAAGAGATGCACCTTTGGGCAAGTGTTTTCTTTCCTCTTCTTAAGACCATTCCGTTTTTTTTTATACATACTTAGTAAATACGGACAGATTACCACAAGTGTGTTATTTAATGTTGAACAGTCAGTGAAAAGAAAAATGCTTATCACACCTGACTTAACTTTTCTTGTCCATCTCCAAGCTCTTAGGGACAATTCCTCAATAAATCAGCCAACAGAGTAGAGACACCTTTGTATATGAGAACATTAGAAGCAGCCTGGCTCCATCTGTTGGGGATGTAGGTAAAAGCAAATGTACCATGTTAGAATAAAATCTATCACATATGCCATGTATGTTTTATGACATTTAGACAGGAAAATTATTTTTCACATATAACTGCCATAGTCATCCCATGTATGGTACCAAATCAACACGTACAACAAACTGAAATCTGTTCTATTATAACATATTTTGGATATGGTTAAGAATTGCAATCATGACCTGACTTCCTAGTTGTAGATTTATGGTAGCACTTGACTAACTTCTAACATGTTCTGCTGATTTTCGCAAAAACTGTGGCCACAATAACATTTGTCTGTATGATTTTAATTTCTCTGCTTAAACGACAAAAATAACAATCCTGTGGATGGGCTCGCTTAACCATGTGTGGTGTTCATCAATCCCATTGAGAGAGAAAGTGAATAGCCTTACAGCCCACCAGAGTGAAATGTGTCATGCAATGTCTCTGTACTTCATTCATTCTTTATTTGTATTTCTTCTTATTATGAAGACAATAGGTTTTAAAGATAGACTTTTTAATATTAAACTATAGACTTTAAAGGGGTTGTCTCACTACAAAGTTTGCTTTTTATGTTAAAGATCTTGCAAAAACAAGTCACTTTGCAATATATGTTCATTAACAGTGTCCTACCTATTCTGGGATATCCCCTCTTGTATCGGCTGCATCAGCTCCTCAGGTCGTTATAGCTACAGACCTGTGTGATGTCTATTGATAGGCTGCCAGTACTGGTTGTTATAGCTACAGATCTGGCTTCTACTGCAGCCTAGTGGAAGCCAGTAAGCACGTCCCTGAATTCAAAATGAAGCCAAGAAAACAGGACTGAAGTAAGATGAATCAATGTAGTAAGACAATAACATTTTTCCTATCTGCCCCATATTGCACCTCCCTGCCATAGCAGCTGGAGACCCCCATCATTGTACGCTTATTAGGATGCAGTCTAACAGGTCTCCATTAACTAAAAAAAAAGATAACTAAAATGTATAGAAATAAATTTTACAAAATCTATTGACAATTAGGTATTATATTAAAAAAATTAAAAAAAGAAAGTAGACATAAGTGATCTTTTTCATTCATAACAACCCAAACTAAAATAATCACATTATTTAACCAGCATAGTAAACACCATAAAAAAATGAAAACAATGGCAAAATTGCAGCTTTAATTCATCCTGCTTCTTAAAAATCACAATAAATAGGATTAAAAATCATACATACTCCAACATGATATTAATGTAAAATGTAAACTTATATAAAATGTAGGTGAATGAACATTGTATCCTTTTGTAGGGAATAAACTACGTTAGTGGTCTTCTGCTACCTACTACTCTTATATGGGTTGTCTGATATATGGCGCCATTATTTCTAAGCTGCTTATAGTACTGCTAGGCCTTATTGCTTATTTTGCTGTTTAGAGTACTGTTATACCTTATTGCTTATGTTGCTGTTTAGGGTACTGTTACACCTGATTTCTTCTGTGGCTGCTTATGTTGCTGTTTAGATATATGTTATACATTATTGCTTATCTTGTTGTTTAGAGTACTGTTATACCTTATTACTTATCTTGCTGTTTAAGATACTGTTATACCTTACTGCGTATGTTGCTGGTAAGAGTATTGTTATACCTTATTACCTATCTTGCTGTTTAGGGTACTATTATACCTTATTGCTTATGTTGCTGTTTAGAGCACTATTATACCTTATTGCTTATGTTGCTGTTTAGAGCACTATTATACCTTATTGCTTATGTTGCTGTTTAGAGTACTGTTATACCTTATTGCTTATGTTGCTGTTTAGAGTACTGTTATACCTTATTGCTTATGTTGCTGTTTAGGGTACTATTATACCTTATTGCTTATGTTGCTGTTTAGGGTACTATTATACCTTATTGCTTATGTTGCTGTTTAGAGCACTATTATACCTTATTGCTTTTGTTGCTGTTTAGAGTACTATTATACCTTATTGCTTATGTTGCTGTTTAGGTACTGTTATACTTTATTGCTTATGTTGCTGTTTAGGTACTTTATTACCTTATTGCTTATGTTGCTGTTTAGAGCACTATTATACCTTATTGCTTTTGTTGCTGTTTAGAGTACTGTTATACCTTATTGCTTATGTTGCTGTTTAGAGTACTGTTATACCTTATTGCTTATGTTGCTGTTTAGAGTACTGTTATACCTTATTGCTTATGTTGCTGTTTAGAGTACTGTTATACCTTATTGCTTATCTTGCTGTTCAAGATACTGTTATACTGTATTGCTTATGTTGCTGTTTAGATATATGTTATACCTTATTGCTTATCTTGCTACTTAGATACTGTTATACTTTATTGCTTATCTTTCTGTTTAGAGTACTGTTATACCGTATTGCTTATGTTGCTGTTTCAGTTTCCTGTCATTAGGTGGTGGGGGCCTATTTCCTTTTGCTATAGGGCTCTATGAATTATAGGTACACCCCTGGCAGAAATGATTCCTATTGAAAGTAATGAGTTTTATTGTACAATCAGTCTCATCTGACCTTTATAAAAAAAAATGGAAGGAATCTAGAACAAGTTGGTAATTTTACACATAAGGGACCACATGTATGAACACTGTCTAGATCTAAAACTCACTTTGTTGCCCATGGGCAACAAAGTGAATTTTAGACCTAGACAATGTTCATACATGTGTCTATTCATTACAAAATTTTTTAAAAAATACGCAAAAAATTATTTTCCTTGGCTTGATAACATAGGCAAAAGTGCTCCTGTTTATATCTATCTTCATCAATTTGACCATGAACACTGTTTTCTTTTAGCATTGAGATTAATAAGCGACAGATTAAACTAAAAAAATATATATACAAATGTCAATCTGTCCTGTTTTGGATGCATTGCAGAGCAAAAGAATAAAATGTTGCAAAAAAAAATCTGGGTTCTGTTATTTTGAATTGCAGCTCTGTAAATGCCTTAAAAATATTACAAACCCAAGAGGAATATTAGTCAATGGGATCATAGGATTCATTGAAATCCAAATGAAAACTAAACTACATCATATACAATATATGTCAATCATATACAATAAGCTATAAAAATAATGTGAATGGAGGCTAAATCTCACAAAATAATGCTTCCCTTCATAAATGTAAATAAAAGTTATTTTCTATAAAATAATGAAAGAAAATGAAGGATTTTTAATACTAATAAAAATCAGCTACAAAAGTGAGAGTGATTGAAATGTGCATTTTTCCTTAGCAGGTAAAATATCTGTTACCTTCCTTACTTGCACAGTAAACATTCAATGATTCAGTCAGGACAGTTGTTGTGAGTTGTTGGTTTTACACACATATTGAAATCCTGTTATTTCTCAGTGGCAGATTATTATTATGAGACAGAAGAAAGAGACAGAGAGGTTGTGTGTGTATCTGCACGTGCTTGTACGTGCCTGATATTTGGAGGTCCCTTTTGTGTTGCCAAAGCAGCTCCGTTCTGTTAAGGCATTGTCTCCACAAGACCTTTGAAGGTGTCCTGAAATACCTAGTTCCAAGATGCTTGCAGCCGATTCTTTAATTAAAGGGTTTGTCCAGACCCTTATTTAAAAAAAAAAAGAAAAACATCTGAGAATCTCAGAAAATAATAAGCACATCACTACCTTAGAGGGGTTTTACCACCATAGACGATCGCTAGGGTAAGCCATTAAAGTCTGATAGGTGCAGGTCCCACTTCTGAGACATGCATCTATCCCGGAAGTTCAGAGCAGACTGGAGAGCCGCTCACACTTGCGCAGTTACTCTTCATTCTGTTCTGTGGGAGTTCCGAATACGGCCAAGCGGTGTGCCCAGCTCTTAAAGGGGTTTTGCCAAGAAGTGATTTCCTCACCTAGCAGGCTGAACTGTCCTCTTGAGCCTTGAAAAAAGGGGCGTTGTGTTTGTGTTTAAAAAAACAAGTACCTCCTCTGTGATGTTATCGCTCCACCTCCCATGCACACTCCAGAGGCTGATATTCAGTCTCTGTAGTTGAGCAAACATTGTTTAGTTAAACCACAGAGGAGAACTGTATTGTGCACAAGCTCTACAGGTTTTGTTTTCTCCCTATTGCCTGCTCAGGAGAGAAGATAAGATCCAAGCAGGCAGTGTTCACAAACTGCTGCAGGGGGGAGGAAGGAGGGCTGAGCATGTTTACTCAGATAATGACATTACAACCAGCAGTTTCTCTATACAGCAGACACAGAGCAGAGGTAGTGCACATGCCCAGAAGAACTGCTTTGTTCTCCCCCTCTCTTCAAAGCTCATTCATGTGCCCTGCCATCAGATAAGAAGTACAAACAATGCAAGTGCAGCCAGATCAGCTCCTGGTCATAGCTAATGTAAACAGTTTGGAAACTAAGGGCATCTAAGCAACACTGCAGCTCTCACAGGCTACACTTTTTTAATTACATATATTTAGAAAAGTAATGAAATACCCATTTTGGAGGATCTCACGTCAACATTAGATTGTGGCAAAACTCCTCTAAGTCTGCTCAGTAACTTTCAAAGGCCTGTTCCTAAGATAGGTGTGAGTTACAGAGGTGGGTACTGCACCATATCCTAGTGATATGCCATCAAAGTCGGTGGTAAAACTCCTTTAATGATCCTCTGCCACTCCGATTCTGAAACTTCCCAGTTCTCTACCAGTCTCTGTTCCTGGTATTGCTTTGCAACAGTGTTCATGTCAAGAGGAAGGTGGAGAAGTGACCAAAATGGGAGTGATGAGGGATCAGTACGGGGAGTACTATTATTTTTATGTTATTACATTCTGAGTTTTTTTTTTCTCTTATATATTTAAAGGGGTTGTGTCACTACATCGATTCCTCCTATCTCAGTCCTCTTTTCTCGGTTTCATTTTTGAATTCAGGGGCGTGTTTACTGGCTTTACTGGCCTGCAGTGATGAGCTGCTGAGGACACAAGGTCTGTAGTTATAGCGACCAGTGCTGGCTGTCTATCAGGAGCGATTGAACAGGTCTGTAGCTATAGGACCTGAGGAGCTGATGCAGCCCAAGAGGGGATATCTAGGAATAGGTAGGACACTGTGAATGGACATATATTACAAAGTGACTTGTTTTTGCAAGATCTTTAACATAAAAAGTGAGACAACCCCTTTAAGACCTGTAAGTTGTAAGGTGGCCTACAAGGATTGTACTTGTTTTTTGCAGCATATCACACAGATGCCTACTTGGATTGAGATCTGAAGAATTAGGAGTCAACACTGAACTCTTTCTCATATTAAACAAACCATGCCTACACAGTTTCCACAGTGTGTCAGGGTTCATTATCCTGCTGAAAGAGGCTACTACTCTGAGGCAGCACTGCTGCCTTGAAAAGGTGTACTAGGTCTGCCATAGCGTTTAGATACTTGGTACATGTCACAGTAACATTCACATGAATGCCAGGACCTAAGAACATTGCCCAGAACATCACACTTCTTCTGCTGGCTTAGGGCTCATCCCCACGGTAAAGGACAAATACTGTTCGGTTTATGCGACTAGCATTTGTCCTGTTTTAGTGCCGCCCCCACGGCCGCAGGGGGGCGGCTTTTCTCTGCGATGAGCGGAAAAAAATCCCTCCCCCCTTCCCATTGATATGTTCATATCCGTCCGAAAACCGGACGGATGAATGAAAAAGAACAATGTTTTCGGGCGGCCGGTGGTTTGAGAAACTGCCGGGCGGAAAACTCGTGCAGTGGAGACTGCTGCACAGGTTTTCCATAGAAGCCCGGTGTGCAGAACCGCAAACCATCTGAAAAACCGTCCGCAAACCGATGTTGTGGGGACATGGCCTTATCTTCCTCCCATAGTGCATTATCAGATGAGGCCACAACATCCGATTACCCCATGTTTCCTGATGCTCATGTGCCTATTGTAGGCACTTTTGGCAGAGGAGAAGGATCAGCATGGACACTGTGACCGGTCTGCGGCTATGAAGCCCCATATGCGTCAAGTTTTGATGCACTGTGTGTGCTGACACCTTTGTATCCTAGCCGTCATAAACTTTTTCAGCAAGTGTAGCTACTGGGGGCATAGTTATAAAGGTTGTAGATATAATTCACGCTGCCAGGCCCCAGAGCCTATACCTCTACTACATAAGACACCAGTATTTTAAATAGGACATGGCCTGTGGGGGCCGTTTATAAATTTTCCACTGGGTTCCCAGAGATTTAAGTTTTTGTCTCTGTGTGTTATAGTAGCTCTTCTGTGGGATCAAGCTAGGCAACTCTCCCCATGCCCATGGATGGGCATTAGGTGCCAACCACTACATACCTGGAACATCACACAAGACCTGTAAGAGATGCCATGACCCATTTGCCTGGTCATCGAAATGTGGCCACTTGTCAAAGTCACTCGGATCTATTTTTTTTCCCCAAATTTTCCTATAAAATTTTGTATAAAATATAAATGGTATATGAATACCTTAAATATATGTTATATCGAAGACAAAGACAGACAGAGATAGATAGATAGATAGATAGATAGATAGATAGATCTTATATATAAGCCTTAATTACCATAGATAGATATAATTTTTATAAATATAGATATATATGTCTTACAAACAATAGATAGGTATTATAGGTATACTTTATATACATGCTTTATATAAGATAGATAGATGAAGATAAAAGATAATAGATAGTAGATAGTGATGATAGATAGAAAAATGTAGAATGAGATGGGGTAATAATAGATAGAGTGGTTGATAGATAGTAGATTGGAGGGTAGATAGAAATAGATGGATAGATAGAAGAAGGAAGATAGAAAGATAGATGATAGTAAAAAGATAAAAAAATTAATAGATATGAGTGATAGATAGATAGATAGAAAAATAGATAGATAGTGTAGATAGATAGTGTAGATAGAAATAGGAAAAAAGACCGGATGAAAGATGAGATGATAATAGACAGACGGGTAGATAGAAGATAGATTTTAGATAGATATTAGGAGATGATAGTTGATAGATGATAGATAGTAGATAGATGTGATAGATGTAATTTGATGATAGTAATTGTGATAGTAGATAGGAAAATGATAGTTTAAAAATAGATAGATAGATAGATAGAAAAAAGATAGAAAATGGCACAGTAGATGATAGATAGATAATAGATAGATAGATAGAGATAATAGATAGATAGATAGATAAATAGTATAAAAAAGAACAGTAGATGCTAAAATAGATAGATTGTAGATTTGATGATAGAAGTAGATAGATAGGGTAAAATGGCAAAAGTAGATGTAGATAGATAATAGATAGGGTAGATAAGTAGATAGATAGATAGGAATTGATTTGATAGATAGATAGGGGATGATATGATAGATAGATAGATGATAGATAGATAGATAGATAGATTGATAGATAGGAATAATAGAGAGAGAGATAGATTTTTATAGATGATAATAGAGATAGATAGATAGATAGATAAATAGATTTAAAATAGACCAGTAGATCAGATAGATAGATGTAGATAGATAGATAGATAGATAGATAGATAGATAGAAAGATATGAGATAGATTTGATATGCATAGATAGATAGATAGATAGATAGATTTGATAGATGATAGATAGATAGATAGATAGGAGATGATAGACAGATAGATAGATAGATAGATAGGAGATGATAGACAGATAGATAGATAGATAGATAGATAGGAAATAGACACAGTAGATGAAAGATAGAGATAGATAGATAGACAGACGGATAGATAGAAAGATAGATTATAGATAGATATATAGGAGATGATAGATAGATAGATAGATAGATAGATAGATAGATAGATAGATTTGATAGATAGATAGATAGATAGATAGATAGATAGGAGATGTGAATAGATAGATAGATAGATAGAAAATGGACACAGTAGATGATAGATAGATAGATAGATAGATAGATAGATAAATAGATATAAAAAAGACACAGTAGATGCTAGATAGATAGATAGATAGATAGAAAATGGACACAGTAGATGATAGAGAGAGAGATAGATAGATAGATAGATAGATAGATGATAGATAGATAGATAGATAGGAGATGATAGATAGATAGATAGATGTAGATGATAGATAGATAGATAAATAGATAAAAATAGAACAGTAATCAGATAGATAGATAGATAGATAGATAGATAGATAGATAGATAGATAGAGACAGATGATAGCTGTACGTGCTGTGTCTGGGATGGTCATTCAGCTGTGAATGTCGCTGGTGGTCAGCAGGGGGCGCCCGCACCTCACCAGTCTCGGCTGTGCTGGCAGTGACGTCCTCGTGTTGTAATAAATCTCCTCAGAATGAGAGAAGTAATTGGTGAGGAAAGGACTTGTTTATTCCATCATTTATTGCTTTACCATAAAGCCGTGAAGTTGTGCTTGGAACAGGGAGCCGTGCACTTCCCGTCCACTCTCCCGAGAGATAGCAGGAATACGAGGCTGGATCGTCTCACAGAGCGCAGGGCTCCCGGAGTAACCCGAGTGCGCGCTGTAATCAGATATGTACGCGGGATGCATGTAGTACCCCCAATACCCCGCGGCGCCCACCACCCATGGTGTCAGAGCGGGAAATGGCGCGCTGGTGACTGCCCCCAGCCATGGGCCGGGCCACATTCTAGCCGTATGTCCCCGGGTCGGCTGGCAGCTTCTTGGACCCAAATCACAGCGATTTTTAAAGACTATTGTAAATGGGGGATGAAACCATGATCTGTTTGTGCGGAGGGCCCTTTCCCCTCAGCATTGTGACCGGCGCTTTTCCTATTTCCATTAATTAGAACTGTCTAGCAGTATGACTGGTTATACCCCATGCAAAAATAGAGCACTCCTTTTCTTTTTATATGTGTCTGAAAAATGAAAGCTGGGGGTTGATTGGTTGCTATGGGACGTTTTTTTTCATACATAGGGCCCCAATTTTACTTTTTGATTTTTGCGGTTTTTTTGTGTACACGCACCTTGTGAGGCAGGCGTAGTGGCCGTTGGTGCCCTTCCCCCGCATACCTCTGTCCATTATCCCCCATCCCCGAGAGTGACTTCATGGTCCCGGCCCGGAACTTTTAGCCCTCATGGTAGCGGTGTTTGGGGCATCCTGCATGTAAAAAGAACAGTAATGATGGAGGAGGAAGTGCTGGCTTGTAGCTTCCAACTGGAGACTAACCTCACTGCAGTCCATGGAATGTCTTGCTGCAGTGAGCTATAGAGGATGTAAATATGTACAGAAAAACTCTGATCTGCATGATCCAAATCAGCTACAGGCGTCAACCAGCCCACATATCCCCAATGGTACACACAAGGCTCATCTCCAACCCACCGAGAGACAGACAGATAGATATGGCTGGATAGATAGATAGATAGATAGATAGATAGATAGATAGATAGATAGTAGATAGATAGAATATAGGTAGTAGATAGAAGATAGATATAGATGAGAGATAGATAGATAGATAGATAGACGATATTTATAAGATAAATGTGAGATAGGTAGATAGATAAAATAGATGATAGATAGATAATTTTGATTTAGAAATTTGATTCATCTATAGACAGATAAATAGATATTAGAGATAGATATGAGATACATATAAGATAGATGTTAGAAAGATATGATATAAATGGAGTGGGTTTTAATTAGGGACAGAAAATTTTTAAAAATGTGAGATAGTTTAAATAGTTTTGATTGTTTAAATAAGCCCTGATTATATATTTATATATATTAATTTTTATATAAAAATAAAATATATATTATATATATTTTAAAATTTTTATATAATAAAAAAAAGATAGAAAAATTTAAATAGATAAATATTACAAATAAATAAAAGGGATTAATAGAAAATATGAGAGATAAAATAAAACCTCATACTTAGAAAAACTAGTCAGTTTAAATAGATCCCATTTTTTAAATATGAAAATAAAAAACTTTAATGGGGGGATGGGTTTGATTGAAAAGAAAAAATAGATGATAGATTGTTGTATAGACCAAATTAAAAATATAAAAAAGGGAAAGAGTTGCGAGAGGGAATAAAAAACCCTAGTTTTAAATGGTTTCATAGGGATAGAAAATAAAATAGCCCTAAGTCTAATAAAAAAAGTTTTAAAAAAAGAAAGGTGATTGTTTTAAAATATTTAGAAAATTTATATATTTTTAAAATTTTTTATATAAAATTTTATATAAATTATATAAAATTTTTAAAAAATATAATTAAAAAATTAAAAATTTTAAAAATAATAAAAAATTTAATTTTTTAGGGGCCTTATAAAATTTGATTAAAAAAATAAAGAAAAATTGATAAACTCAAAAATTAAAAAATTTTGGAAAAATTTGAAAAAAAAGCAAAAAAATTTTTTAATGGGGGGTTCAAGGTGTTAAATTTTTAGATAAAACAAAATTAAATTTTAAAATAAAAATAGAAAAATAGGAAAGATAGATAGATAGATAGATAAATAGATTAATAGATAGATAGATAGAAAAAACCATTAAATAAAAAAATAATTTTTTTAAAAATTTTTAAAAATAAATAGAAGAATTAAAAATTGTACTTAAAATAGGAATAAAAGAAAAAAACCCTGATAAAATTTAAAAAGGTAAATTAAAGACAATAGATAGATAGTAGATAGATAGATAGATAGAAGTTAAGAAAAAGCTAGATAGATAGAAAAGTTTGTTAGATAGATAGATAGAAAATTTAAACCTGATAAAATCAATATGTTTATAAAGGGATAAAGTAAAAAGACGAAGTAGATAGATAAGATGATGGGATGGGAAAAGATAGATGTTTAAAAAAATTAAGGAAATAGATGGGTTTAAAAATAGATAAAAATTTATGGATGGATAAAATTAGATTAGTTTTTTGATAAAAATAGTTTTGGAAAAAGGCTAGATAGTATTTAAAAAGATAAAAATAGATAGAAGAAAAAATATAAAGGAAAAAAACATCTAGGGGATGAGGGGATACCCAAATAAAACCAAAATGGTTTGGGGGAATGGAGAAAACTGCCATCTTGTCATACAGGAATGACTTTTGCACATTGATTTTGCAGAGCAGAAGATACGTGTTATCAGGGGGGGTTTTACAAAAGAAAATAAATGGGTGATTTAAAAATTGATTTTCCCTAAAAACCACATATCATGCCCCCAACAAAAATTTTCCTATTTAAATCGTGTTTTTGAAAACCCTTGGTTCTATGGACCTTTTACATTATTTTCTTTCTGCCTTTAAAAAACCCCTACAGTTTGAACCCATTGAACAAAAAAGTGACTCCTTTCCTGTCTTTTTAACCCAGAGGTTTTTTCATCAGCCATGACCCCCCAAAGGGGGAAACGATCTAAACACCTCGCTTGCACTGAAAACCTGGCAAAAACAGCACCAAGAAAGAAAAAAAACCGTTTTCCGAAATTTTTTTTAGGTTTTTTTTTTTAAAAAAGGACGTGGGGGGTTTTTTAAAAAAAAACCCTAAAACGGATAGATACCCGGTTACCCGAAGTTTGTAAATCATGATTTAAAAATAAATAACACTTTTCTGTGTTCTTTTTTTTTTTGGGAACTGGGTAAAAAGAAAAACCCTTTGAGGTTTTTTCCCTGCATTTTATGCCAGTCTGTGCAAAAATGAACGCTCCTTTAAAACTATAAAACGCTCCTTTAGTAATGATTAGGGGGACGGGATTTTGTTGGTTTGGAACGTAAATTGTCAAAAAACCACAGGCGGGAAGAAAAAATAAAAACAGTTAAAAAACCATAGGGACACCCCCTTTTAAACCCACAAAGAGTAGATAAGTTTTAAATTTAAAATTATTTATCATGTAAATTGAAAAAAAAATTAAATGCAATGAATTATTCTCTAAATATTATGTACACACCATGTACAACTCTGAATAAATTAATACCAATTTGCATATTTGGGATTCGTCTAGCTTATTTACATATTTCATAAATATCTCTGGCACACAGGTAGGTATGGACAGAAATGTAAAAGCTGTAGATTTGGTGCGGGTTTTTTGCCTATGGGCAGGGGGGAAACACTAGAATATTTGACTTGTCTATGTCATTACTGACTTCCACTCTTCCCCAAAAAAATGAGAAAACCCCTTCCCCTTTGAATTTTTTGTTCTCCAATAGTCATATGGAGATAACCTTCTAGCCTCCCCACAACCCCAATCCCCTTAAAAAAATTTTTCCAAATTGTCCATTATCAATTGCATTGAGTCTCTGTATTCTTGGGCCATACCAAGTATTGTGTTAGGGGCTTCTTCTCCACAGAAGGACTACTACTATCCCGGCCCCCTTGGGAAGTCCCCATACGTGTTTCTTTTGTTTTTGCATGTTTTTAATTTTTTTTTTTAATATAAAAATTTATACAAGTGGCTGTATTAGAATTCTTTTCAAACCTTTTCTTTTTTTGGTGGGGTTTAAGTTTTTTGTCTTCGTTTTTTTGTTCGGGGGGCCCCTTTTTTTTTTAAATAGTTTTTTAATGGCTGTACAAAAACCCCAGTGCTTTTCACCCCTCGGGGGGCCTCATTTGTTGACGGGAGTGTGCCAGTTCATTGGGGGTCTTTTCCCCTGGGGGAGCCTCTTTTTGGGACCTCTAAAGCCCAACTGACCAGTCTTTGAATGTTCTGTAGCTCGTTTATGGAATCCTTCATGGAGCTCTTTGGGGACAAGGAGCTAGAGTGGGGTCTCTTGTGGACAGGAGTGTCTGGGATGGGACTAGATTCCCGGCTGCTCCCTGGTTTGGAGCTCTCTGATCCGGGGTTGAGGCTTGTAGGCAATCCAGTGGTCAGCAGGTTAGTGCTGGGAGGAATGCCCACCGGGATTTGGTATGGGCTGAAGCGCAGACGAGGGCGTGTACTACTTAGAAAAGGATTCCTTGGCAAATTTTGGTTGGCCCGAAAGGGTTGTGGCTGGCAAAGGGGGGGCAGCAGGTTTTCAAAACAGCTGCTGTAGGTGTTTAAGGGGGATGGGGAAAAGTCTCCCCAAAATGGGGGGCATTTTGGGAAATTGGGAAAGGGGAAAAAAAAATGACAGTTAATGCATGGAATTATTAGAAAGGTTATAAGACATTGCAATCACAATATAGTTCAAATCGGTGTTACTTCCCTTACATAAATCAAATGTAACCAATCGAGCTGCCAGATCTACCAAAAAAACGATTTATTTCCTAACTTATTCCTGTGTTTATGCAGTAAACCATTGACCTAACCAATGCAATAAACTACTACTATATTTGTGTGTATATTTTTTTAAATAGCAATAGAAATAATAATGTCATTATTATCACTATTATAATTATTTTTATTATTCTTAGTAGTAGCATGTAGTTGTAGAAGTATGTGAATTGTATCTTTAGTACTATGTGAATTGTATCTTTAGTAGTAGCAGTAGTTGTAGTAGTATGTGAATTGTATTTTTAGTAGTAGAAGTAGTATGTGAATTGTATCTTTAGTAGTAACAGTAGTAGTAGTATGTGAATTGTATGTTTAGTAGTATGTGAATTGTATCTTTAGTAATAGTACTATGTGAATTGTATATTTAGTAGTAGTATGGAAGTTGTATCTTTAGAAGTATGTGAATTGTATCTTTAGTAGTAATAGTAGTAGTATGTGAATTATATCTTTAGTAGTAGTATATAAAGTGTATCTTTAGTAGTAGTTTGTAGTAGTATGTGAATTGTATCTTTAGTAGTAGTATGTGAATTGTATCTTTAGTAAGATAGCGTAGTTAGTAGTAGTATGTGAAATTGTATTTTTTAGTAGTTTTGTGAAATTGATCTTTAGTATTTGAGAGTAGTAGTTAGTAGTATGTGAAAATGTATGTTAGTAGTATGTGAATTGTATCTTAGTAATTATGTTACTATGTGAATTGTATATTTAGTAGTATTATGGAAGTTGTATCTTTAGTAGTAATAGTAGTAGTATGTGAATTGTATCTTTAGTAGTTTGTGAATTTTATTTTTAGTAGTAGTATGTGAATTGTATTTTCAGTAGTAGCAGTAGTGGTAGTAGTATGTGAATTTTATTTTTAGTATTAGCAGTAGTAGTAGTAGCATGTGAATTGTATCTTTAGTAGTAGTATGTGAATTGTATCTTTAGTAGTAGTATGTGAATTGTATCTTTAGTAGTAGCAGTAGTATGTGAATTGTATCTTTAGTAGTATGTGAATTGTATCTTTAGTAGTAGCAGTAGTATGTGAATTGTATCTTTAGTAGTATGTGAATTGTATCTTTAGTAGTAGTATGTGAAATTTTTGTATTTTTTACTGGGTATGTGAATTTGTATTTCTTTAGTGTAGTTAGTTTTGTGAAATGTTTTCTTTATTTAGTAGTAGCAGTAGTATGTGAATTGTATCTTTAGTAGTATGTGAATTGTATCTTTATAAAATAGTGTAAACATGAGAGAGTTCCGTGTATGAAGAAACACATTTGTATAAAGAAACAAAACTTCTACAGACCATTACAATGAAACGGTTAATGCGAGCAAGAGATTTGTGTCAATAAAAGCCAGCGATAATATCGATTACGGATCGGGTGTCGGAGATTTGACTGGCTGTGGTCTGGAGACCAGCACAATAGTTTACTGGGACTTGGTAAGAAACTGAATCTAACATGAATGGAAGCACTGGGCCCAACAAGAAAAGCCCGAAAGAAACCTGAAAACTGATCAGGTTTAATTAGGAAGGCAATCAATAGAATCCAGAACGATTATTAGTCTCCTTTCTGGTGCTAATGGGGAGAGTGGTCACCACTGTTACTACAAGCTGTAGGGTATTCATTTGGGGCTAAGTGATTTTAGCTATGGTAGTGTTGAGGTTCCCCAGTATTGACTCAACAGACTAACAATGTAGAATACAGTGGACGCTTACCTGAGAGGCCAACATGTGCTGAGAGAGGTGAAAGGGGAAGGGTGTAGCTGCTCCTGCGGCCCCCTGCACTGAGGCCAGACCTGCGTTCTCCAGGCCGCTTGCCCCAGTCATAGAGGCCAATAAATGTCCCATGCCCATAGCAGAGAAGGCTCCAGGGGCCATTGCAAACTGTCCTGGGTGGATGAATAAGGGTTGTCCAGCATTCAAAGGGTTAAAGAACTGTTGCCCATGGAGGCCAGACAGAGCCAGGCTCTGCAAGTGACTAGCACTGAGCTGTGGAGGGCTGTCAGTCTGTACCATGAGGGGGGAGAAGGTCTCCTTACTCAGCCCTCCGCATTCTGCCTCCACAGCCTTCGAGTCCTCTTTCCTCCTGCTCTCCAGTTTGTCTTTTTCTAAACTCCGGACACTAAAAATGCTCGTTTCATTGTCCTTTCGGCTTATAGGGGACTCCGTCTTCTTTTCTGGAGTAGCCTTATCCCTGCCCCTCTCTTCTAACCGGGGGCTATTGGGAGTAGAGGGGCTTCCCCCTGGGCTGCCGTGACCCCTGGCAATCCGTACTTCTCGCCTCTCCAGCTCCTGATCGCTGTCTGCTCCGTACTTCTCATCTATAATGCAAAGGACATATGGCTCAGGACAGATCTCTGATTATAATGTGACAAACCATCCATTAGAGGAAGGGACATAAAGAGAAAAAAGGAACAAAATACAAAAAGTCCAGAAATGTAGAAATCATTTCATGCTAGTAAATTAATCCCTGTAAACAAATGTAAAATACACACAATTTTTTAAGCCAAGCAAAATATTTTCTGTTACCTCATTTTTTAAATTTACATTACACTAACATGTAAAATGTAACAACAGCACTGCAGTAGCACAATGCAAGATCACATAAAACCAAAAGGGCCATTTCAGAAAAGCAGAAGATGCTGTAATACTAGCCCAGAATCTCTAAAACAGATATTCAATAGTATTAAAGTAAATACTGCTGTAATATATAATGAAAAAAATGATTATATCTCCTCAGCACTGCAATAGTGCTGTACAAGTTTTCCTAAAACCAAAATGACCATATCAGACAGGCAGAAGATGTTGTAATACTATCCAATAATCTATTAAATATATATTCAACAATATAAAAGTAAATACTATAATAATACATAATAAAGAACATTATGATGTCTCCTCAGCACTGCAATAGTACTATGCAAGTTCACATAAAACCAGAAGGACCATTTCAGAAAGGCAGAAGATGCTGTAATACTAGCCAAGAATCTCGAAAATAGATATTCAATAGTATTAAAGTAAATACTACCATAATATATGATTAAAAAATGATTTTGTCTCCTCAGCACTGCAACAGTGCTGCACAAGTTTTCATAAAATCAAAATGACCATATCAGACAGGCAGAAGATGTTGTAATACTAGCCAATAATCTATTAAATATACATTCAACAATATAAAAGTAAATACTATAATAATATATAATAAAGAACATTATGATGTCTCCTCAGCACTGCAATAGTACTATGCAAGTTCACATAAAACCAAAATGATAATCTCAGACAGGCAGAAGATGCTAGAATACTATCCAATAATCTATTATATAAAAGTAAATACTATAATAATACATAATAAAGAACATTATGATGTCTCCTCAGCACTGCAATAGTACTATGCAAGTCTACACAAAAACAAAAGAACCCTTTCAGAAAAGCAAAAGATTAGAAGATTCTATATTCACCAATCCAAAAAAAAAAGAATTTAATAATATATATATATATATAAAAAATAAAATAAAAACTCAACACCCCACACACCAGTTTTAAGAGCAAATGCTATAGCAATAATACTATGCAAGTTTACATAAAACCATAAAGTCGTTTTAAAAAAGATCATATACTATCTAATAATCTCTAAAATATGTGTTCAATGGTATAAAAGTAATGATTATAATAGCATATAATAAAGTACAGTATGATGTCCCCTCAGCACTACAATAGTACTATGCAAGTTTACATATAACCAGTGACCATTTCTGAAAGGTAGAAGGTGCTATAGTACTAGCTAAGAATCTATAAAATCTATATTCGATGGTATAAAAAGAAATACCATGATATATAAATATATATATAAATATACACTTTATTATAATAAAGTACAGTATGATGTCCCTTCAGCACTGCAATAGTACTATGCAACTTTACATACAACTAAAAGGACCATTTCAAAAAGGTAGAAGGTGCTATAGCACTAGCTAAGAATCTATAAAATATATATTCGATGGTAGAAAAGTAAATACCAAGATAGTATAACAGAAAGTATATATCTATAAAATCTATATTCAATGGTATTTAAAGAAATACCATGATATATAAAAAAATATACTTTATTATAATAAAGTACAGTATGATGTCCCTTCAGCACTGCAATAGTACTATGCAAGTTTACATACAACTAAAATTACCATTTCAGAAGGGTAGATAATGTTATTACACTATCCAAGAATTTATAAAATATATATATTCAACTGTATGTAAAGTAAATACTATGATGATAAATAACAGTATAATAAAGTACCTTATGATCTAATAGCATAATCTAACAATGTATGCTGCTACACCGTTTGTAGCTAAAATCCACATGTGATTTGCCCTTACAGACATGATTATAAACAATTAGGACAAAGGTCATTTCCATTTTTGACTAAGTATAAACATTTTAGTTGTAAAGACTGTCAAATTGATGAAATCATCAAAAGGAGATTTATCCATTCCTTGCTTTGCAGAAAACGCTCTATCGTTTAAGCACTGGGATTGAAATGATTTCATATTATATTTACATAATCGCAAAACATGAATATTTAAATCCCACAGAGGAGTGGAAGTACAAGATCACTAAAGATTCCTGGAAGACAAATATTTATAGCATTCCCAAGATATTTTATCTTTTTATGAACTACATTTTTATTTCAAAATGTGCTTATTGCTGCTATGTACTATGCACAATTAAGTGCTAAACTATTATACTCACACGCCTCATGACACAAACTAGGAAAAGAATAGGAAGATGGCGACCTGTGGTTAGTTAACCTGGTAAAAGTGGGTGCCAGAAAGGTATTGGGCTGTTGTTGGCAATGTAATTCTAAACTAGTGTGTGACTGTAGGTATACAGGAGGATTAGGCTGATATTGTTACCCATTGAAGATAAGAATACTTTATGCATCACAGTTATCAGATAGTAAGTTCTACATCAGGTACATCAGGTAGTGGGAGTTGTTTCATCATTTCATAATTACCTCTGTTACTGCGGCTGAGTCTCAGGGGACTGGGCTCTGTACCCAGAGGAGAGTGCATACTATCCCTGCCTGGGGCAGGATCACACGAGGAGGCGTCAGATTCTGCCCCATCCCTGTCTGCCTTGCACTGCTCCTCATACATCCGCAGGGAGGGCAACGTCAACTGTTTTCTTATTAGAAAAGATAAAGCATGGGGGGAAAAAAAAGATAAAAAAAACAACAATTAGCCCCTCCATGTACTGATGAGCATCATTACTTCCACCATCATCACTACAGTGCCCCCCTGTGCCTCTTATCTGTACACCAAGGATATCTCTAGTCAGTAGCATTCAATTATTATGCTGCTAGTATTAAACTATATTTTATTTGATATAAGTACCCATCATTGTTGTATAAGAGAATGTATTACCTCTTCTCTCGTCTTCCATTACCCGTATCTCGAAATCCTTTAGCAAATGGATTATTGTCGATTTTAAGTTGTGTAATCTGTGGTGTGAAAAAGATATACATATATGAATATAAACAAATACCTACTATAGTTTACACTCTTATCTATATATCTATAGTTAGATATAGACAGGTATACAATAAAATAGAAAAATAAATCAGGCAATACATATCAAGGGTGCACCAAAGTATAAATACTTCACAGATGACCGTTGAGAGATAGATAGATAGATAGATAGATAGATCAGAATGATTGGTTGTTTGATTAAGTAAATCAATAGACAAAATATATAGTTAGATATATAGTTAATAAAATAATTAGATAGTAGGTAGATAGATAAATAGATAGATAGATACAAGAGAGTCATATAGAATAAGTAGGTAGAAGAGACAGATCATATTAATTGATTGAATAAATCGATAGATAAAATAGATAGCTAGATATATAGTTAATAAAATAATTAGAAATAAAGAGATAGGTAGATAGATAGATAGATAGATAGATAGATAGATAGAAGAGAGACATAGAATAAGTAGGTAGCTGAGACAGATCATATTAATTGATTCAATAAATCAATAGATAAAACAGATAGTTAGATATATAGTTAAGAGATTGATAGAATAATTAGACAGTAGATAGATAGTAGATAAATTACATAAAGAGATAATAGATTTACAAATAGAACATAAAAAGGCATAGACCAAATTTGAAAGTAGAAAAGAGAAAATTACAGAACAGGATAGATAGAATAGATAGATAGATAGATAGTAGATAGATTAGATAGATAGATAGATATAGATAATAGATAGAAAAAATAGGAAGATAAGATAGATATGAGATAGATAGAAAAGATAGATAGATTTTACATCCTTTGAACACTATTTCCAGTAAGATTGCGGCATTTTCCTTGACAAATGATAAGACTTTGGTGTTTAGGACTGAGGGGGTTAATGAACATATCACATTGATAAAATTTGGGGGTAGATCCAAGTTTGTAATCCGCTCTACCTACACTGCAGCAGGCTCCTTTACACACAGCCTCCCTGGTTTAACACACCGCAGGCTTTATTAAAAATGATGCTGAGGTTTGCCTTGAATTATTAATAGAGTTTTAATGATAGCAAGTTATTTTTCAGAGCCCCCTGGAGGAAAGATGGCGACTAAACATTGCAGCGCTGGTTAAAAGCTATTCTTATCTCCCACATAAGTCTGACTTATGGTGCAGGCGACATTAGGGCAATAAATAATTCAGCGTTTTGAAATATGTCCCCCTCAAATGCCATCTTTAAAAATGTATGGCTGATCTTCTTTATGGTATATTTGCTCCAACAAATTGATTTTCTTTTTGTTGTTTCTTAGGCATTCTTATCAACATGATGTAGGCCTCGAGCAAGCAAAATAATCCAGATTAAATCGATTGAGGAGCTATTACTTACATCTACATTGAATGCATAGGTTCATTGATAGCTTTAAGAACGGTGCATAGCGCATATTCTAAATTGTACCTTATGATATGAATGCTTTGCAAAAACACAGCACTGCTGTACAGCAAGATATGTATTTGATATAGGAGTGGTGGGAGGCAGGGTTATTCTGGCCGCTAATATTCTAGGGGTTAAAGGACCGAGTCAGCATAAGCCCTTTAATGAGAAGCCCAGTCTGCCTCAAGATGTACACTGCCTATCAGCCTGGGCCAGCTTGTGGCTGGGCTGCAGCCTAAGTGTTCTTTAATCGATCGTGACTCTCTGCCATAAAGTTTACGATTGGAACAAGCCCACCAGGACCCTCTAACATATCTGTCAATTAACATCAGCAGCAAGGGGCTTAGCTTTGTCCTGGGCTGTGGACATAGTACATGAATATGTATGTGCTCTGTGCATATTAGCCATAAGAATATAAACTAAAGCCAAACTAAACAAGCTAATTACACATACACTTGCTGCAACTAAAAAGAGGACATTGATTATGAGGCCTGAAATTACAGCAAAGCAACACACAAAGCGTGAAAGCCACATAAAACACAACCACAACCTATTCATTAGGCCCTTAATCCTCTCCCAACATACCATAAAATAATATGGACTGGATGAATTCACAATTCATAAAAACATTCTAGCCAAAAACCACCCAGTCTACAATCAAATACATTATATTATTCTACAAAAAAAGCAGATATGATGAAGAAAACAGTGTACAAATGATAATAAAAATAGATTCTTACCTTATCATTCTGATAAGCAGTTACTGCTATGAAATCAGTCTCTGGGAACACATACGTCCTGAAAGTGCTATAGGGGAGCTTCAAAATATCATTGGCTCTCACGATATGAAACCTGGGTTGATATTTATGCATGGAGTTCAGTATAGTCTGGAAAAAAATAGAACATATCTAAGATATGTAAGTATAAGAATAGTATGTTAATACTTAATTATTAAACACAGTAATCGTAAAACACCTTACACAGAGAGCCAAAATATTATATACTATTTTAAATATTCTAATATGTTATATGTACACAGCACATCTATATACATCCATTTATAGCAGCAACTTCTCAGCTCCCACAGCGAGTCCTTTTCCTATATATATATATTCTCCCTCTGTGTGTGTGTGTGTGTGTGTGTGTGTGTGTGTGTGGTGTGTGTGTGTGTGTGTGTGTGTATATATATATATATATATATATATATATATATATATGTGTGTGTGTGTATATATATATGTGTGTGTGTGTGTGTGTATATATATATATATATACACACAGCGGGAGATATATATGAAAATATGAAAAAGGTTCCGTGTCTGAACCGAAGCGTTGCTGCTAGGCTTGTTGGAATTAGAGACTTTTTTATATATTGCTGCAATATTTTTCCTATTATTTGTTATGTGGTTAAAATCATATAATTAATAATAAATAATGCTGTTTATGCATGAATCCTGAATAATCTATTGATTTATCGAATTAGCTATCATCGGTTTCAGTGCATGTACAGTAGTAATATTATCTGTTTTTTTTCTGCTTTATGTAGAAACTATATTATTTATTATCATTCTATCCAATGAATAAAACTGATAGCATATTTACTGCTCCTGTTCTACTGAAGATTAAAACGACTAGGTGGATAAATATGCTCAAAGTGTCATAAAACGAATCGATCTGATTAATATTCTATCAACTGTAATGTAGAGGAAAAAACGTATTACAGACACTTCCTATCCAGGCGTTCAAATCTCCAGTGCAGAAATCCAGGCTGTTGGCTGGCACACTCAGGCCACAGATGGGAATTGATTATTAAGCGCTGTCCTGTCCAGTTTAATATACTGCAATGGTAAGGCCCAGAAAAGAAATATTAATCCTATCAAGGAGGACTTCTTCGTGGCTGACAACGGGTTAAATAATGCCTGTAATGACTGTGTTTGCACACACTATGCCTGGGCTTCCATTTAAACATGTAGCAGCAGCAGCAGTTATGACATGTTTGGAATTAGGCAGTATTCACCTTGAAGCACGACCAGTTTGGGAAGGGTTTAAAGTTTACTAATCCACACTGATGCCATTTACTGATGCCTGGATTTCAAGAAAAATCTACTAACAGTGTCATTAGGAAAATGTATAAAGACGTTACAAGTGATGGATGTGGCTGAAACTGATAGCCTGCTAATCTTTAAAAGGGATCAACTCAGAACAAAACCATATATTTGACTAAAAGTGGAAAAATATTAGCACTGGGGTTGGTATTTTAAAATGTAATGCGGCCACCACATAGGGAATAAACGTTAGTCAATGGACGCAGGAAGGAATGGGTTAATTTAGATAATACATAAACTCCAGGGGGATTAGATATTCACAATAAGGCAGAAACCACCTAGTAATACTGAGCTGGGGTACAACATGATAACATGATGGTAGCACCTAAAGGCACGCCACAATGTCTGCACCGTACTTTGGTGTGGTTATCACTAAATATCCAGGATGGGTGGCCTCATGTGTCCCACTACTGGACGTATCCTGTATAAAAACATTATGTGACTTTCAGAAGGCATTTTTTTAGGCTTCTAAACTGTCTAAATGTAATAACCTTACAGTATACATCTAAATAGTCTAAATTCAATAACATAATATACATCTAAACATTGTAAATATAAGAACTTTATGTAACACACCTAAACATTGTACATATAATAACTTGATGTAACACACCTACACATTGTAAATATAATAACCTAATGTAACATATCTAAACATTGTAAATATAATAACCTCATGTATGCTCTATGTTTTGATTTTAGGTACTAGTTTAATTGACTGTCTCTTCAACAAAGAAGGATGACTGTTCATTACCAAATCAAAATATGTAATCACAGCTTTCTATTTTATCTTTCAAATGTTTGTCAAAGGGAAGGGAAAGTCATCCCGCCAATAATAGCCAACACGTATTCTCCATCTCTACTGTAATAGAGGAAATATCGAATTGTTTCAAAGAGGCACAACAATAGTCCCATAGTCAGAATTTTTTTTTTTTTTTATAATTCCATAATTTGGTATAAGTAGTTTATTTAATGTTGGATTTTACACAACATGTTTTCTATTAATGGCACTAAACCAACCACAGAGCTTGGTAGTGGAAAGTATATGTACTATATGTGCACCTGTGCCAATGCTGTTTCCTACAGAAGACTTCTAAAAAACTGGCTCAGGCACTTAGGGCCTGGCACAAAATGCCACACTGGTATATGTGTCCCTGCCATCTAGTACTGTAAAGCGTTCACCCTTTGTGCTGCACCCCATTCACAGATCCCTGTCTCTCTGACCTCATTTCTGCAGCTTTATCTAATCCTACACATTTTTACAGATTTATATGCAATCTATCTGGTGAATTGTCTTCCTAGGAAAATAACCTGGGAGAGTTTTATTTCATCATAATATATACAGTAAAGGGATAATAATAAGAATAATAAGAATAATAATAATAATAAAAATAATAATAATAATAATAATAATAATAATAATAATAATAATTACATCATCTGTAGATTAAAACAGATAATATAACACAAATACAATTACAATATAATATCTGGAAACCATTCCCCTAATATTCAGAAAAGTTATATATATGTATATATGTATATATATTCTTTTTTTTTTTTTTTTTTAAAGTCTTCAATAGGAGTAAAGGCCGAAAAGACTGCACTGAGTTTCATCATTGTAACATAACGAGGGACCCTTTTTACTGTAATAGTACGTGTTCTCCTAAATACAGACATAATAATAGAACATTATCAAATTGTTCTCCTAAACAAAAGTGGATTTCAGTTTTAAAATTATCCCTCTATATCTATGTGGACTAGAAAAATGTCTAATATGCGATACAACTTGGTTGGAAAAGCATAACACACATAGCCCTGCTACATGTACAGAAAGTAGTGTTTTGTTGATTTGATTGATACATGCTAATAAATAAATATCAATTAACATTAATTCAGGAAATAAAGGCACGAGGATGAAATTATACTAATAGCCTGTCTCCCTCCAACAAGTAAGAATGTAATTATATAGGGCCACATATATGATCCTGTTTAGGTCTAAAACTCACTTTTTTGCCTATAGGTTACTATGGGCAAAAGAGTGAGTTTTAGACCTAAACAGTTTTATACATGTGGCCCTATGTGCGTATATATAAGAAAGATATACAACAGTGGCTAAGCCTAATGTAGATATAGGAAATACAGTCTCAGGAACAGTGCATTTGTGTTTATCAGTCTGCATAACCCCACTGCCCAGCTATTGCATGTTTACTGTTAAGTCTCTACTTGCTGGCCCTTTATAAAGAAAGAAAGAGATAGATAGATAGATAGATAGATAGATAGATAGATAGATAGATAGATAGATAGATAGATAGATAGATAGATAGATAGAGAGAGAGAGAGAGATAGATAGATAGATAATAGATAAATAGATAGATACGTGAGAGATATAGATAGATAGATAGATTAGAAGATAGATAGATAGATAGGTAGATAGATAGATAGATAGATAGATATGGGATAGATAGATAAATAGATAGACAGGGAGATATAGATAGATAGATAGATAGATGGATAGATAGATAGATAGATAGATAGATAGATAGATAGATAGATAGATAGATACGTGAGATAGATAGATAGATAGATAGATAGATAGATAGATAGATAGATAGATAGATAGATAGATAGATAAAAGAAAAGAAAATAGCTATATAGATTGATAGATAGATAGACAGACAGACAGACAGACAGACAGAATGGGTGTACTTACAAAGCCATGCTTGTCTGAGATATTGTTGGTGAGCTTGAGCTTGTGAAATGCAACAGGTTTGGCCATCCATTGCTCCCCTGTGGCTGGGCTATCAGGGTGGATGTACATACGCTTGGGCATCTCTGGGTCAGCCTTTCCAGCCACCATCCAGCGAGAATTATGAAACTTATAGCGACAGTCATCGGCAGCCACTATGTCCATTAGTAGAATGTACTTGGCCTTCTTGTCAAGACCACTGACTCGCACTTTAAATGGGGGGAACATCCTCCTGCAACAGGCAACAAATATTTTCAGGTTTAGATATGGTGATATCCATTGTCGAGTGGCACAATTACAGGAGAGTACATTCAATTACACGTCTATATGTATTATCCTACATACTTCAAATACGCACTTTTTGGGCCTTAAAACTCCGCACATACCGCGCTCCAGCACAATCACGTTTTTCGCCTATCTTGCCTGTAGAGTTACAGGTCTTTTTAAGTATTTCACTTGTATACATTTAGTGGTATCCATTGTTCGACCTGCTTGGATGCTTCGCCAATAAAATGTAACCTAAATATTGTGTCTCCATCGAAATGAATAGTAAAGTGTCTGGCATAGTTAATAAACACCATGAAAAGAATACCAAGCAAGTGACCAATATCGTGATCATTAGACTTGTTTAGCTGTCAGTAGCTGGAATTGATTAATACATGAAAAATGATTTTTAGAGAGACGAGTTTGTACAGTTATCTCTCTGTGTGTGTATATACCCTTGTGATTTCAGCAAAGTTCTGCAACTACACCATTTAGGTTAAGACTGAACATGTATAATAAGCACTATGGGCCACATGTATGAAACTGTTTAGGTCTAATAACTCACTCTTTTGCCCAGAGTAACCTATGGGCAAAAAAGTGAGTTTTAGACCTAAACAGGTTCATGCATGTGGCCCTATATGATGCAATGTGATACAAATGTATCATGCGACCTGGTAACATAAAATCTTAAATACGGTAGTTGTGACTATACTATTTGGGCTAGGACTGAAAAAGTATAATAAATGTCACATAACACAATGTGATAGAAATGTATTATGTGTCTAAGGAACATAACATCTTAGCAATTAGCTTGGTAACTACACCGTTTACTCTAGGACTAAACACATATAATACACACTACATGATACAATGTGATATCAATGAATGATGCGTTCAGGGAATATAAAATCTTAATAGATTGATAACTACACTGTTTGGTGCTAGGACTGCAGAATTATAATGAACAGTACCTGAGACAATGAGATACAAATGAATTAGGCATCGTGGGAATGTAAAATCTTAATAATTATATTGGTAACTACACCATTGGTGCTAGGACTGATGAAGTATAATGAACAGTACGTGATACAATATGATACAAATGTATTAGGCGTCGTGGGAATATAAAATATTAGTAATTAGCTTGGTAACTACACCATTGGGGCTAAGAGTGAAGAAGTATAATGAACACTACCTGATACAATGTGATACAAATGTATTAGGCGTCCAGTGGGTATCAAGTCTTAGTAAATAGCTTGGTAACTACACCATGGGGCTTGTACTGAAGAAGTACAATGAACACTACCTGATACAATGTGATTCTAATGTATTAGGCGTCCTGTGAATATGAAATCTTAGTTATTAGCTTTGTAACTACAAGACTGAGGCTTGGACTGAAGAAGTATCATGAACACTACCTGATACAATGTGATACAAATGTATTAGGCGTCCTGTGAATATCAAGTCTTAGTAAATAGCTTGGTAACTAGACCATTGGTGCTAGGTCTGAAGAAGTATCGTGAACACTACGTGATACAATATGATACAAATGTATAAGGCGTGCTGTGAATATCAAATCTTAGTAAATAGCTTGGTAACTACACCATTGGGGCTAGGACTGAAGAAGTACAATGAACACTGCCTGATACAATGTGAAACAAATCTATTAGGTGTCCTAGGAATAAATCAAAATCTTAGTAATCAGCTTGGTAACTACACTGCTCGGGCTACAACTAAAGAAGTCTGATAAACACTGCATGATACAATTTGATATAAATGTATTAAGCGTCTTGGGAAAATGAAATCCTACTAATAAGCTAGGAGGGAGAGAATTTAACGTGGGGTGTAACTGATATTTGTCAGTGTAGTGTTTGGGATACCAATAGTATATTCAACGAACTGGATAGAATGATCTGACCTTCCAGACTTGGTGATGACCATCTCAGTGCCCAGTTTATGGAACTGGTCCCACAGCTCCTTAGCTTCCAGGGTGACTTTAGGGTCGTCCTCCACCTCCTCCTCTGGCTCCAGGCTCTTAAGTGAGCGGAGATGAGCCGCTTGGTGGTGGTGTCCCAGGGCCGAGACGTGCAGCCCAGCTTCAGCGGCTCCAGCCAGGCTGGGGTCAGTGAGGGGCTTGCCCAGTGCGGCCGGGGGCAGAGCCAGAGCCGGGAAGAAGGAGGGCTGCGCCGCCGCCAGGAAGGCTGACATGGGGAAATCGGCTGGTCTGGGCGCGTGGAAAGGGTGGTAAGCCATGGCAGTCCCCGGGAAGGCTGGATCTCTCATCGGTGCATTCAAGTATCCAGGAGGGAACAATAAGCTTCAGTAAGGAGGAGGCTTCCAGTCCAGGAGAATAGTCCTGAAGACTCCCACAACTGATGAGCACTTGGTAGCAGTGGTGGAACCCGTAGCCCAGCGCTGGAGAACTGGTGTTGTCCTCTGGTGTCTGGATCAGTGGGATGTGTAGGAAAGTTGTGGGGCAGAAGTGTGACGGGGGCCAGTCATAGTGCAGCCCGATCCTGTGAGATCTTGTCCTGATCTGGGGAAAACTGTGACTATCTCACATGTCCTTCCTGCTCTGATCCCCTCACTAATGAGCCAAGCCCCCTTGATTGCTGATTTTACGCTTTCTCCACCAATTGTAGATCTCTATAGGCGGGGTTTTCACAGCTCAGGCCAAAATCTAGAGGAGAGAAAGGGAGGGGGGACACTGAAGAGGAAGGTGTCGGAAGCATCAGCAGTAAGAAAACATGTCAACAGGATAAAATATTAACCAATGACAGCAGGAAAAGAAGCACGGATTCCCACCCCCTGCCTGCAGGAGCCGGGCAGCCCTTACGACCGGGCGCATACACCGTCCCAGCCGGTAGGGTCGGCTCCTATGGAGGGGAGAGCTGCTAGTCGTTTGTTTATGTTTATACAAATGTAAAAGTTAATCATAATACGTTTACATAAATAATATGTGGATGGATAGAGATGAGATAGCTAGATGTGGTATAGATAGATAGATAGATAGATAGATAGATAGATAGATAGATAGATAGATAGATAGATAGATGTGGTATTGATAGATAGATGTGGTATAGATAGATAGATAGATAGATAGATAGATAGATAGATGTGGTATAGATAGATAGATAGATAGATAGATAGATAGATAGATAGAATAGATGTGGTATAGATAGATAGATAGATAGATAGATAGATAGATAGGAGGTAGATAGATAGATGTGGTATAGATAGATAGATAGATAGATAGATAGATAGATAGATAGATAGATAGATAGGAGGTAGATAGATAGATAGATGTGGTATAGAAAGTTTAGCTGACTGGACACATACGTTGCTTGCAGCAATGGAGCAGGACAGTAGTAACACTCTCCACGTACAGGCAGCAGAGGTCTGGAATGAAGCAGGACTGTACTGTAGGAGCAGGATACATGAAAAGCGGCTAGAGGTGGGGCCCACTGATCACTAAGTACAAGGCTTGTTGTATGAGAGGTCCACTGACTGGCACAAAGTGGAGGGACTGGCTGGTTCTATGATTGTTCTAGCTCCTGTATAGGTGCAGCACTCACACTGTGTATAGGGGGGACTGTCTGACTACAAGAGGACTGAGAGTACGCTCTAGGGCATCGCCGCTTTAAATACAAGCCCCGAGGTCATTTGCACAGTTCAAAAAGGAAAGAAGCTTTCTTCACATGGGAAGCAGCCTCTAGTAAATGGATTTGAAGAATAATAACACAAAACTTGGGTGAGTGATGCCTCTACTAGATACCTCTGAGATAGATAGATAGATAGATAGATAGATAGATAGATAGATAGATAGATAGATAGATAGATAGATAGATAGATAGAAGACAGGAAAATAGATATAGAAATAGACTGGTAGATAGATAAATAGATGGATATGAGATAAAAATTGATAAATACATAGATAGATATGAGATAGATAGATAGATAGATAGGAAAATAGATATAGAAATAGAATGGTAGATAGATAAATAGATGGATATGAGATAACAATTGATATATAAATAGATAGATATTAGATAGATGAATTAGTAAGAAAAGAGAATATGAGTGAATATGACAGATAGTAGATAGACAGTGTAGTAGTAGATAGATAGACAGATAGAGATATAAATAGATTGATAAATCACAATGGGCATTCCTATAATTTTCCACCATGTGTTGTGCATGTATTACAAAGAGTTACCAGTCAGGGCACACACATGTCTGGAAAGTGTCTCTGCGTCTATGTTCCAGATGAGGAGATGAGGGTGAAAAGGACAAAGCCTACGTCTACCCTGTGTGATCTGTCCCTTCCTTGAGTGTCCTGGGAAGCATTTGGTAGAAGTTCACAGCACAGAGCTGCTGTATTAGAAAAGGCAGTGACACGCTTGTGAGGAAATCATTACAAGCTCCAACAATGGATCCATTGTGTACAATGCAGCTATCTGTCCAAGGACCACATAAATACAAATAACTATCTATCTATCTATCTATCTATCTATCTATCTATCTATCTATATATATATATATATATACACACACACATATAGATTGATAGATAGATTTGCATGTGTATTGCTTTCCTCTGGTTTTACTGCCAGCCTTCTACTTGCAATTTGTTTTCAATCCAGAAAGCCATCTTGTCTAATTGGCAGTAGTGGTGTGTCTTCTTTAAGATGTCCATTTCTAGATCTGTTCTGATTAACCGGGGCTCAGTTTGTTAAAGAGCCGCTTGGCGCCAGTCTGCTGACGTCTTAAAATAAGAACCGTCTCTTGTCACTTCATATTTACCCAAAAAATCTTCAAACAGCGCCCTCCAAATGCTGCACTCCCTGCGCCAGAGCAGAGAGGGGCGTCCTGTGTGCTGTGCTATTGACCCTAGCATCTAGAGCACACTGCATCATACAGGGCATCAGTCCGAAGACATGCATTATTGATCTTGACTGTGATCTTGTATGTGTGCATATGTGTTGGGGGAGGGATAGAATTGGGGCATCTCTGTGGGCATTGCTAGCCTTGTGGTAGGAAACGTGTGAATGATTTGTGCATGCTCCATAGAGAGTGCAAGATGTGGGTGCTAGCGCCCATCTGTCCAGTCTAGGTGCATGGATGGGTTAATCTAGTTACATGACAACACGGGATTGTCCTGATTGAGCACTACTTAATAAGTTGTCATCTTCCTCTGTAAATGAATTATTTCATCATGTAAATGTGTCCTTGCTGTCACGTACACGAGAGATAAGGGAACATATGGGGTGATTGTCATTGAAGAGATAGGCATCAGCTCTAAGCGACAGACAAGGTGTCATCCCAAGTCTTTCCCTGGGCCTGGCCCTGCTGCTCTCTATTGCTCAGTGCCTGTGGCGCCACCACCAAAACTATCCAAGTGTCATCAGGGCCCCTTTATAGCATGGCATTGTCTGTCTGCTGCTGTTCTTATCAACAGTCTGCGGAATCAGCTCCTAACCGGGTCACCCCTACCATCACCTTGTTTCCTGGATCTTATTTACACACACAGCATAACACCACACACCACACCCCCACACACACACACCCCAAAA
>JAODAL010012129.1:0-96712 GCA_025379985.1 Phyllomedusa bahiana | reverse complement strand
GCCCCCCTACCCGACATTGCCTATGAGTAAACAATGTCGGGTAAGGGGTTAAATAGAAAGCCTTTCAAGACCCCTAATTGTTCCCCCCCCAAATTCTGTACACTTTCGTCATTCCTGCACTTTGGCACCCACGGCAATTATCTGTATATAGATGTTGGTTGGGGGGGGCGGTTTTATCCACTTTTTTATGTATATCCCCATATTTATGTACATGGCTGGCCATGAAAACCAAGCACTTTTCCCCCTTTTTGTTTCACTTACCCTAATGATTGTAAGCTCTTGCGAGCAGGGCCCTCAAACCCGCGTTCTGATTTGTATGTAGCTTTTTTAAAATGTAATGTCTGGTTTGTCTGTGCTATTCCCTCTAATTGTAAAGTGCTGGGGGTTTTGTTGGGCTTTAAAATAAAGATTTTTATATTTTATTATTAATAATAAAATATTGAATATAATATACAACCTGTAAAAAAAACTTTACAATAAAAAATTAAAATATAATAAATGTACAATGTATACATATATAATAAATATTTAAATATGTAAGATATGATGACAGAAATAATAATAATAATGAAATAAATGTAATATAATTATAATAACAACATAAATTAAATATAATAATAATCATAATGATATAAGGAAGTCGCAAATTTTCCCTCTCCACTCCCTTAGCTATATAAGATACAGTGTCAACATAAAGAAAATAAGAGGAGCATAGAAACCCCTAATCACATTTGCAGGTACAGGTATACAAAGATTAATACAATAAATAATACCGCCCTACAGTGACCATAATGCAGTTAAATACCAGGTCTACATCTGGAGCTTATTATCAAGTTGTAGATTATACACAGTTGAGTCACATTATTGTGACCAGCAGCAAAAAATCCAGAGAATAGCCCGTGGAGCACGGACAGTGCTGAGGGTGGGGGATGTTTAAAAAGGTGTGGGAGGGTTTTCACAAATAAAACTGGAGCCAATGCATCCCACAGCTGTGGGGGTCCTAGTGCCAATACCATGAACTAGGGGTTCACACACATGCTCAGTTGGGTTAAAATTTGGGGAATAAAGAGGCCGGGATAGTACTTGAAAGTCTTGGTCTTGCTCTTCCAACCAATGTGCAATATTTCGAACCTTGTGATATGTCAGTTTGTATTTCTTGAAGATCCCATCCTCCTCAGGGAAGAACAGAGATGGTTTATGCTGAATGGATGGATTCATACCCAATTTCATTGAGAGTGCTTTCCCCATTCATGAGTGGAATGTAAATATAAAGTGATCAAAAAGTCGCATGTATTCCAAAATGGTTCAAATACAAAACTACCTTTCAGTAAAACCCAAAAATTAGTCCTCTCTCAGGTCCAGAAATGTAAACACAAAAAAGTTGTTGGTCTCAGAAAATCGAGATGGAAACCAAATTTTTTAGTAGTAAAACATGACAAAGTATGTATAACGTTGGTATTGTCAGAATCCTAATGGCCTGGAGGATAAAGATAACATACTTTATACTGCAGTGATTTCCATAAAAATAAACCCCTACCTCCTCCCCTCCAAACAGCAGGAATTCCAGTTTGTTTGTTTTTTCACATTCAACTTCACAAAGAATTCTTTTTTTAGTGTATTATCCAGTACAATTAATGGTACCAGCAAAAAGTACAAGTTCTCTGTGGCAGGAAGGGGTTGAAGCATCTTTCTAGTCCTCGACGTACAATCATTTCTAAATACGACACTGGTTGACTCCAAACCACAAACAAACCAAGCAGAGAAGTGACCGGCAGTCACAAAAATTAACAATACTTAGAGTTTATCAATCCATAGAAGAAAGACTCTCTGCTAGATGATAGACAGCGGGCTGATCGTGATGGGTGCACAGGTGGTGGGGATTACACGTGTGAGTTCAATCGAGAAACAAGATGGTAATAGTGATAACTGACCCTAACTAGCTGTCCTTGAATAAACCTAGCCCTATGCTTGTCCCTATCACCAGAAATTTTCCCCTGGTTTGCCAAAAATTACCCCTTCGTTAAAATCCCCCCTAATGCAGAAAGCGACTCTACGACTCTAGGACCCAAAAACTTGTTGGGCAGAGTACAGAAGGAACTAAAAAGATTAGAACTTTTCTTAGGATATAAAATTGGGTTGGCCAGACGGAAAAAAGGGCCCCCATATACTAGAATAGAACAATGGATGAAAAATAAATTCCATTGGACAAATTTTGATTATCAGGCTAGACAAGAGACTTGGTGAAATGAATGGTTTGAGCACAAGACGAGATGAAAACTAACAGAGCTTCCGCTATCAACCCTCCTCGTGCATCCAAGCAATGGGGGTGGTGTGGTGCGGTCAAGCAGTGGGAGAAAACCCCCTGGCAACTCTTTTTTGGAAAATCTATCAGGTGCAGTATATAAACATCACTCAGGTGGTGCAGGTTCAAAAGTTGTGCCCACACCATTCACACCGGAATCTGGCTGTAATGTACAGTCAGGCTTCTGTCCTGGTCGCCAGTTTAACCCCATACCTCTTGGTGGCTGAGGTAGGAGGCACAATCTCAGAGTGCCTATGATTGCCATGGGAGCCGATAAAGAATGTTTCCCCAGGTTGCCTACACAAGGAACTAAAAGCCCTGCCATAGAGGGAAGACGAGTTTTAGGCGGCCTGTCATATACACTAATACACTATAATACATAGTATATAAAAGTGATCGCAAAGGAAAAAACAACTAAATAAAACTGTTTAAGGAAATCTAAAAAAAAAATGTAATAAACCCTGATTCCCAAATTAACAAAAAACCTAAACTTTGTACAGTATACAGAAGGTACTGCCACCTCTGAAATGACCCAATCTATACAATTTTAAATTAACATTTAATTCATACAATGAACTGCAAAAAAATAAAAATCGCGGCAAAATTACTTTTTATTAATCCAACCTCACAAAAATGAAATGAAAAGTGATGAAAAAAAATCTTATCTACCCCAATATAGTGAAAACTTAAGCTTATCCCGCAAATAAAAAGCCCCTACAAAGTTCCATGTACAGAAAAATAAAAAAAAGTTTTGACTCTTAAAATATTGTAATATAAAAAAAAAAATTTTTAAGTGCCGATTGCAGCCTCATTGAAACCTGACACGACGCTTTCATAAGTTTTCACACCAACAGTAATAAATAACTGAAAAATACCGAACCACACCATCATTAAATCAATCAAAAAGTCTCCAGATATGTTGTAAAGAGATGTCCAGACCAAACCTTATCAAACAGAGCTATCCCCCTCTCACATTAAGGCCATGTTCACACGGGTTAAAATGGGGTGCATTTCGCTGCGTATTTCGCGCCGTACTGCGCTCTAGTACGCGCAAAATGTGCCCCAGTCATTACGGTAATCCACAGTTCTCATAGAGAATTATGGATTACGTCTCCTCTCCCCGGAGAGATAAACGACATGTCAATTACTAGCGGTGAATACGCGCCGCTAGTAATGAATGTCTATGGGGCCTGGCGGGCTGCCGACTCCCCGCCCCGCGGGAATACGCGCCGGTGGGCGCGAGCTCCCGGACACCGGTGTAATTGCGGGGCGTACTGTACGCCCCGCAATTAAGCCGTGTGAACTTAGCCTAACAGAAACCAGCTCTGGATTTATGAGCTACTCTGTACCCATCTTGCACCTTTAGCCCACCCAGAAAACCTGCTAAATCCGATGTTAGGTACCAAGTGCTCGTATTTGCAAAGCAACTATTAACTTATACATGTTGCTATTCACAACATATAGATACTGACCAGCATCAAGGTAAACTACCCACACAATCACCTCACCTGCTTTATATGATGCGCACTTGGTTGGATTCGGGACTTTTATTGATTTAAATGGGAGAGTCCCAAACACCTCTCAGTTCAAAACAGAGAGGTTTCGGGGCTCGTTTTAGCTCCTTCTTCCTCATACCCTATGAGATAAAATGATAAAGGAGTCTCTTGCCAGGAAGTGGTGAAGGTTACTTCTAGTAAATGGAACTGAAAGTAAAGAGACCGAAATACTAAATGGTTAAGAGAACGAAGAAGCAACACGGCCACCTGAACACCAGTAAGTCTATAGCTTATCTCCTTTGGTCGAAAGGGAGGAGGGCGCATGAGATGCAGTTCAGTTCTGGGCACTAGTCTATAGGAAGGATGTACTAAAGCTGGAGAAGATACAAGGATCTTAGTTTTGAGGAAAGGTTATTTAGTCTTAAAGGGGTTGTCTCACGACATCAATTCATCTGACCTCAGTCCTTTTTCCTCGATTTTCATTTTTGAATACAGAGACATTTTCGTTACTACTGGCCTGCAGTGACATTCTGCTGTGGACACCAGGTCTGTAGCTATAGCGACCAGTGCTGGCAGCCTATCAGGAGAGATTGAACAGGTCTGTAGCTATAGCAACCTGAGGAGCTGATGCAGCCCATACAAGAGGGGATATCTAGGAATAATTGGACACTGGTAATGGACACATATTGCAAAGTGACTTGTTTTTGCAAGATCTTTAACATAAAAAGCAGCAATTCTTATAATGAGACAACCCCTTTAAGAAGAGAGGTTTAAGGGGAGATATGATTAATAAGTATATAAAGGGCCCCTAAAAGAATATATTGTGAGAAGCTGTCTTATCTAAACCCCCCTGAAAAGGCAAAGGAGCGCTCCCTCCATCTGGGGAAACAAAAGTTTTACTCTCCAGAGGTGACAAGCCTTCCCTCCCATACCCTGCCATTGGGTGTTGGCCTCAGCGGCAACAGGTGAGGGCTTCAAAAATATACTTAAAGCAAAGAAATACTAATGATGCAGATACATAAAATTATTTTTAGAATATAGATCCAGACTGATCACTAATTCGGATGAGGAGGGCTGATTTGTTCATGTCTTTTGGGTTCCATATTTTGGATCAATAGAGGAAAACAAAATGATAAAATGACCTATACCTCTCCTTTCATCCGTATCTTCTCCATGCCCTTGGTTGAACCTAATGGACATATGTCTTTTGTCTTTACATACTAACTATGTAACTGTTTCGAATCACGCCGCAGTCCCCACCTTGGGCCACAGAAGCGCTCGCTCTGACCTGTCTACCAGCCCCTCTCAATTACTTGCCTCTGCTTCTGTGCGGCTGCCGTCTCCTGTTCAGTGTCGCTACGCATGTCCCCACTCTCTAGGGCACGTGCGCTGGCTCTCTCAGAGCTGATTGGATAGTCACCGGGCACTGACCTTATTTCTTCTGGCAGCCCTTTCCTTCCCTGGCAAGTATTGGTGTTTTTTGTTGGTGTTCTGAGAGTAAGGGCGCGTTCCCACGGCACAGGACAAATACCGGTTAGTTTATCCGACTGGTATTTGTCCGGTTTTTGTGCCGTGCACACGGCCGCGGGGGGAAAGCTTTTCTCTGTGATGAGAGGAGAAAAGCCCTCTCCTTTCCCATAGACGGACGGAAGAATGAACATGGTCTATGTTTTTCGGACTGCTGCACGGGTTCTCCATAGCGGCCCATGTAAAAGTTTGTGGCAAAACCGCAAACCGTCTTAAAAACCAGCCGCAAACCGGTGCCGTGGGGACAAGGCCTAAGAGATTTGTGCTATACGTTAATCCAGACCTTCCTGCCTGTTTATGTTGACCGAGTTACCTGCTGCCTCCCCTGACCTTCTTGCCTGTCCCCCGACTATGTCTTAGCCTTCCAATTCTGTATCACACTACACCCCACCCGCCACCGCAAGCAAGTCGCGTCAGAGGTAGCGACCTGGTAGTCTCCTGCTGCACAAATCCAACTGGTTTTGCGGTGGGCTCTGGCAAAGACCGGGAGGCTCCTTTGGACTCCGCTCCCTGACGTAGCTTATACCACCGCTTGTGGTGGTCACCCACTACTATCCGTAAAAATAACAGTGCAGTTTTCATATATATTGCAGTTAAAAGCAGTTTTAGTGTTCTAAAGGTGTGTTCCAACCATGCACTTTAATAGGATAGGCCATCAAAGTGTTATAGGTGCAAGTCTCACTTTTGGGGACAGCACCCATCTCGGGAATGGGCCCCTGAAAGTATTGTCTCAGCGTGGAGAGATGGTTATGCTTTTGCACATGATTCTCCATTCTGTTCCATTGGAGTTCTGAGTATAGAACGCATTGTTCTTCTGTACTGGGTGAGCAGAATGGAGAGTCAGGCACAAGTGAGAGCGTCTCTCTGCTCTGAGCTGAAACATTTGAGTGCCTGTTCCCAAGATTGGTGCAGTCCCTAGAGGTGGGACCTGATTATGGTGGCATGTCCTATGGATACGTTATCAGTGCATGGTGGGAACACCCCTCTAAAAATCACTTGGATTTGCAGGTAAAACTGCTTTTAGCTGAAATCCATTTAAAAACTTTAGCTCTCTGCCAGCAGAATGGTCTAAGGCTGAACCCGGCCGACAACGTGTGGTTCCTGCCCAAATTATATTCTACATTCTACATTCCCTGAACTTAGTTATAGTAAGATATGATGAATTTTGTGTTTTCTATGTGATTGTAGATGTTAGATCTTACATTTTATATCCTCTCTTACTTTTTGCTTCTTTAATTGTTGGTTTTATAAGATATCATCGGGAGTGAGTGTAATATAGTAACATCATGCTCATGATTTATAACAATTTTGCAAGAAGACAGCTGGTATTTTAGAAATTATGAGCAAAATGTGTTGATGCTTAGATCATGTACGTACATTACTTTCGACGATCCCAGATCCAGAGGGACAGTCCTAGATTTTAGGTGCTGTCCCTCTGTCCTTAGAAATTAGTCCATTTCAGCATCACACTTTGATTCCACTCTGTGTGGCACTGTGCCAATGTGGTACAAAAGAATGGCAGGAGGGCATGAGGAGCCTAGGGGTGCGTTCCCACAACACAGGACAAATACCGGCCGGTGTTTTGTCCTGTTTTGCGGCCGTCCACACGGCCGCGGGGTGGTCGGCTTTTCTCCGCGATAAGCGGAGAAAAGCCCTCCCCTTCACATTGAGAAGCACAGATTTTGTCCGAAAACTGGACGGAAGATTGTGCTTCTACAATGTTTTGCGGCCGGACCGCGGGCGGCAAAACCACCGGACGGAAAACCCGTGCAGTGGGGACTGCTGCACGGGTTTTCCACAGAGCACAATTGTGCTCATTTTCAGGCGGTCTGAAAAACCGCAAACGGCTGAAAAAACGTCCGAAAACCTGTGCAGTGGGGACATTCCCTAAGGCTAAGTTCACACGGCATAATTGCGGGGCGCCCGCCAGCCCCATAGACATTCATTACTAGCACTGCGTATTTGCCACTAGTAATTGACATGTCACTTCTCTCCCCTTTCGTCGTATTGTGCGAGCAGGGAGACGAGGCATAATCCATAGTTCTCTATGAGAACTGTGGATTACCGTAATGACTGGGACGTATCTCGCCCCGTATTTAGCGCAGTACGAAATACGTCCCAGTTTAAGCCGTGTGAACATGGCCTAAGGGTATGTTCAAATGGCGTAAATTCGGCTCGCGCTTCACCGCGTATTTGCGCTCTAATACGGGCGAGATGTGCGGCAAAATTACGGTAATCCATAGTTCTCAGAGAACTATGGATTACGCCTCCTCTCCCCGCTCGTACAATACGATCGTATTGTACACGCGGGGAGAGGAGTAACATGTCAATTACTTGCTGCGTATTAGTGCGAGCTCCCGAATGACACGATGTACTGTGGCGCGTACTATATGCGCTGCGGTACATCGTGTGAACATAGCCTTACTCCCATCGTAAGTTCAGAAGAGCAGATTCGCTCCTTGGTCTTGGGTGGTGACCTTGGAGAGGGTTTGGCTTAGCAAGAAATGGATCCCTCTTTCCATTTAGTAAACGCTGGAAGGCATACTGTAGGATGGGTGATAACACTCTACTGCTCCCTGTTATTGGCCTTTTCATTGCTGTGTAGAAAAGGTGAATCCAATATATTGCTCCATGGTATAAACTATTTCAGGTTGACTATAGGACAAGTGAACTAGAGCAGCAGCCGGCACTATGTTCAGGGAGCAGCACTATGTTCCGTTGAGTCTGAAAAGCGTAAGCGGATTGTTGAAACATTTTTACCCTTTGTTTAATGAAATATTTGGAATAAAGTGACATCCATTTACCCTCCTGGATATCAAACTGTTTGTTTGGGAGAAACTCCCGATAGAGAGCTGTGTCTGCAAAAGGGGGTTCTCTGACAATTACCCACAAAATCATGGTGTCCTTGCCCCTATAGCCCTAAAGATACTGGCGAAATAAATTAGGTAGACTTTGTTGAACCTTTTTTTATTATTCGAACAGGTACCTATCTATTGATTTTGGACTGTAGTGGTGGCTGCCGCTCTAAGGCTATGTTCACACAGCTTAAACTGGGACATATTTCGCCCCGTATTTCGCGCCGTACTGCACTCAATACGGGGCGAAATACGTCCCAGTCATTACGGTAATCCACAGTTATCATAGAGAACTATGGATTACGCCTCCTCTCCCTGCTCGCACAATACGGCGAGCGGGGAGAGAAGTGACATGTCAACTATTCATAGCTTATAAGCGCCGAGAATAATGAATGTTTATGTGGCCGGTGAGCTGCCGCCCCCCCCTCCCTGCGGGAATCGGCGCGAGCCCCCGTAGTCCCGGCATAATTGCGGGGCGTAATTACGTCCCACAATTATGCCGTGTGAACATACCCTAATTCTACTGCTACTGTGTTGAGTGATCTACAATTCTGAGCACACAATATTCTACATTTTTAATACAATCTGTTGCTCCATGTTATCGGCCATTTCAATTTGAGGAGCGGCTGACTGTAGGGCAGCAGAATACAGTCTATTGCTCCCTGTCCTCAGCCTTCTCCATTATATAAGACTGCTGGCAGCAGGCACAGCAACTGTTAATGTCATTATTTTTGCTTGCCGAGGTTCTCCATTTGGTTCTACCTGTTGCGGCAGCACAACAAGGAGGCTGAGTTTGTATCCGCAGAAGCTGAATTTTTTATTTTTTTTTCAAGCTGGAGGTGAAAAAAATGCAAAAAATAATGCAACATGTGACACAAGTGTACATGGAGGCAATGTATTGAAAATCTGAAGAAAGATCGGCCCCTAGAAACCTTCTCCAACCCTCTGAGTCATGAAAAGGATTAGCTAAGGTAGAACCTTCCACCTGAGCTTCCACCCCAGTGTCCTCCAAGAAGCTGTAAACTGAATTTTGCTCCCCCGGAGAGTCAGGATGGAAACGGAGTGAGTAACCTGGTGGCCGCACACAAGTGTCCACCACCCCCAAGATCTCTAGGAGGGATTTCCTAAATCCTTTGGTAATTCTGTAACAAACAGATGTGGACCGAGGACACTCTAACACCATAGAAGCTGATCTGAAGGTGGTGTTTTTATATTTCATTCCGAATTTGGGCACTTTTGGATGATACGAGTGTGGTGACCCGGGATCGGTAGAGGAGAGGATAGGGATTGTAGTTTTCGTTCACAGTGGCCTTCATCCATGCCTCTTGTACTTTTCTGGAATTAGCACATGGTGGGTGCGCTGGGGTAATGAGGGGTGCGATCATGTGGGGCTCAGACTCTAACACCTAGAGTGATCGGGGGGTGTTTATGGATTTCTCCAGTAATTTGTGGCTTTTGGATGTAACGAGTGTGGTGCCGGTATCGGTAGGGCTGTTGGATGTAGATTTGGTCTGCAGTCGGCTTGGATCCATGCCTTGTACGGAATTAGCTTGGTGGGGCTGCTGGTGTAAGGAGTTGGTGCTGCAGTACAGTGGTGGGGGCTGCTGGGGTAAGGAGTTGGTGCTGCAGTACAGTGGTGGGGGCTGCTGGTGTAAGGAGTTGGTGCTGCAGTACAGTGGTGGGGGCTGATGGTGTAAGGAGTTGGTGCTGCAGTACAGTGGTGGGGGCTGTTGGTGTAAGGAGTTGGTGCTGCAGTACAGTGGTGGGGGCTGCAGTACAGTGGTGGGGGCTGTTGGTGTAAGGAGTTGGTGCTGCAGTACAGTGGTGGGGGGCTGCTGGTGTAAGGAGTTGGTGCTGCAGTACAGTGGTGGGGGCTGCAGTACAGTGGTGGGGGTTGCTGGGGTAAGGAGTTGGTGCTGCAGTACAGTGGTGGGGGCTGCTGGTGTAAGGAGTTGGTGCTGCAGTACAGTAGTGGGGGCTGTTGGTGTAAGGAGTGGGTGCTGCAGTACAGTAGTGGGGGCTGTTGGTGTAAGGAGTTGGGGCTGCAGTACAGTGGTGGGGGCTGTTGGTGTAAGGAGTTGGTGCTGCAGTACAGTGGTGGGGGCTGCTGGTGTAAGGAGTTGGTGCTGCAGTACAGTGGTGGGGGCTGCAGTACAGTGGTGGGGGTTGCTGGGGTAAGGAGTTGGTGCTGCAGTACAGTGGTGGGGGCTGCAGTACAGTGGTGGGGGCTGCAGTACAGGGGTGGGGGTTGCTGGTGTAAGGAGTTGGTGCTGCAGTACAGTGGTGGGGGCTGTTGGTGTAAGGAGTTGGTGCTGCAGTACAGTGGTGGGGGCTGCTGGGGTAAGGAGTTGGTGCTGCAGTACAGTGGTGGGGGCTGCAGTACAGTGGTGGGGGTTGCTGGGGTAAGGAGTTGGTGCTGCAGTACAGTGGTGGGGGCTGCTGGGGTAAGGAGTTGGTGCTGCAGTACAGTGGTGGGGGCTGCTGGGGTAAGGAGTTGGTGCTGCAGTACAGTGGTGGGGGCTGCTGGTGTAAGGAGTTGGTGCTGCAGTACAGTGGTGGGGGCTGCTGGTGTAAGGAGTTGGTGCTGCAGTACAGTGGTGGGGGCTGCTGGTGTAAGGAGTTGGTGCTGCAGTACAGTGGTGGGGCGCTGTGGTAAGGAGTTGGTGCTGCAGTACAGTGGTGGGGGCTGCTGGGGTAAGGAGTTGGTGCTGCAGTACAGTGGTGGGGGCTGCTGGGGTAAGGAGTTGGTGCTGCAGTACAGTGGTGGGGGCTGCTGGGGTAAGGAGTTGGTGCTGGCGTCCCTCCTTAATTCCCCGGGACACACTCTTCTAGATATTAGCCTTAAACTGCCCCAAAGGTGTTGACGGAGGTGTCCATGATGTGATGCAGCATTGACAGGCAGCAGACAGGTATTGGTGTTCAGAATAAAGCAGATTCTTTACATCAAGCTAGATGTTACATCTGGGTTAGCCTTCAGGAAAATATTCCCAGTGCAACTTCCTTAAGAGCCTATAGCAAGGACTGGCTCTGTGCCCACAGCATCCACTATCTAATTGGAGCTTGAATGCTTGCCTCCTATAGTCCAGATGCTTCTGTGGGGTACTGCGTCGAGCTAGGCCAGGTGGCTCTGAGTCCCAACTAGCTATGAAGATAGAACTTACTTCTCTCCTCATTCCACCTTCTCCTTGGCTTCCAACACTACTAACACTCCACAAACGCTAAGAAACAAAGTGAATATAGGAATGATTTTAAAATGAATTTCTGCTACTTCTTGAATACATGAAAATTTGAGGTTCTTAGTGCACATTTGTGATCAAAACTGTGAAAGCCCATCCACCAGGACAAGGTGACCCCAGTACAGATGGGAACCTGCACTAACATTTTACCTGTTCAGATCTCCATATTTTCAGGGAGAGAAGGTTTCAGCTACATTCTGCTCTAATTAAAAACAGTCTGTGTGGATGGGTGGAGTGCACAACCAGAATGAAGGCCAGGTGCTCCTCCATGTATACAATCCAAAAATTGATCGGTACATCCAAAAACAATTGTAAATAAAATGATGTAGGTACAGGCTGGAGTGGCAGCAAAGCAATGCAAACAACAACATATCAGCAGCACTCTGTATCTGAAAGTAGCGGAAAGGCATTTTACAATAATTCCTATATTCACTTTGATTGTTTCTTAGCCTTTTTGGGGTGCTGATATTTTTGGGTTTGCATTGCTTTACATCCACGCCAGCCAAACTTGTGAAAAAATTCAGGTTCAGAATGCAATTTTTTTTCTCTAGCTCTAACCCTATTCCTAAACCTAACCCTGAGATGAATTTAGGATTAGAGTTTTTTATATTGGGTTTTACGGGTTAATTTACCTTCTCCGATGCTCCCAATCCCATCTCGCTTTCGGTGTAGTCTCAACTTCCTTTCGTCCAAGCATCACGGGATTACATACACCTCCCTATGCCCAGCTTCACTTAGATGGTCAGATGTCACCTCACAGTCTCCGATGCCGCCGCTCGACTTGCTGGTCAATGTCCACCTCATCATGCTCCTGTCCCCCTTTACTTCTGATCAGTGTTAACCTCACGAATCGTCCTGTCCCCTCTCACCTTCGTGGTCAATGTCACCGATTCACAGCTCCTGAGCGCAGCCTCACTTCTGGTCAGAAGTTGTGGCACCGTGCACAGCTCCTGGTTCCCCCTTTACTTCTGGTCAATGTCACCTCACAGCTCCTGGTTCCCCCTCACTTCTGGTCAATGTAACCTCACAGCTCCTGGTTCTACCCTCACATCTCCGATGCCTCCCTCTCTTCTGGTCAAAATGTAACTCTCCACACGCTCCCCTGGTTCTCCTCACTTCTGGTCCAATGTATAGCCTCACATGCGATCCTGGTTCGCCCCTCACCTTCGTGGTTCAATGTAACCTCTCACATCTCCTGGTTCCGCCCTCACTTCGTGTCAAGTGTAGACCTCACAGAGCTTCCTCCTGGTTCCTCCTCACTAGTGTTTGAGCAGATTATTATACAGACAGAACCGAAGTTAAAATCGTCACAGTCTTTCTGGATCGATTTTTTAGATCAGTTTCGAATAATTTAGGGTTAAAATCTGTTGCATCAACTATTTAAATCGCAACCATTTTCGGCGCGTTCCTGTCATGGTTTGACATGGCCAGCAATCAGATTACAAGAAGTGAGAGCATGGTGAGGATGTGTGTGCGACGTTCATTGACTTGTAGATGTGTATTGTGTTGCGATTGCTGAAAAATTCACATGACCTCGTTTTACATAGAACAGCGTTTCCTGTTCAGACCTTAGTTTCTCTCAGCGTCTCAGACAGAAATCGTGCAGCTCGCCTGTGGCCAAACAGCTCAGCGAAATTATATATTTCCTTCACAGAGAAACTCTAAGCTATTAGACTGTGGTGCCTGTAACAATTTTAGTTAGATTAGAGATTGAGAAGAATTTTATATATGATAGTTAGAGAATGTTAGAATAGATAGCATCACTGCTGGTATAATTCACAGGGGAGGAGCGGCAGGTGAGGCCACCGCCGGCGAACACAACAAGCTCTTATAAAGATATACTGGAATAAAGTTTCACCAAGAATTCGTAATAGTTATGTAACTATTGCTAAGTAGCAGTTGACTTATTAACAGTTTTCTATAGAAATATTTCCTGGAAATATTGTGCAGCTGAACTTATGATTGGATAAACAACGTTTTTCAATTACTCTGTGTCAGGTTCTCTTAGGTTTAGATGCAAAACTCCCACTTTTATTATTCAGTATGACATATGCAATAGGTGTTGCATATTTCAATTTTGCCCATTCCACTTTTGTTTGATATATCCGACTTCTTGCACACTGATATTAATATTTGGAATCGCTAAGCAATTTGTATGAGGTGCACCACAGATGGAATTTAAAGGTGCAAAAAATAACTTAGTATTATACGAATAGACAAGCTCTATATAAGAAGACTGAGATAAAGTATTCACCGAAACTATAGTGTAGACATTGAGCCAATATGACGTTTATTATTAACCGGTTTCTATTGAAAATATTTCCTGGATATGTGGGTGCAGCCTGAACTTATAGGATACAAAACGTCCACTTTTATTATCAGTATAAAACATTTATCACATAGAGTGGTCGATTTTTCAATTTTTGCCCTCTCCACTGTTTGTTTGATATAATCCACCTGATGTGATACTTAAATATAATCCAGCATGTCAGCACAGGATGATAGGCAAAAAAACCTTCTGTAATAACCAAATAAATTTCAGAAATAGATCGTGTTTTTTGACTTTGCTCACGTACAGCGCTTTTGTTCATCTGAGGCACCTTGCACTTAATTGAATGACTGCAATTTTTTTTATTGTCACCTCACAGGGTGAAATTGATAGGTGCCAAAAATACCTTTTATTAGAGTCTCACTAAATGACATTATCAGATACCGAGATTTTTGCACTTTTGCCTCAGTCCAGATATTATTCACTTAGGCGCACCTTAGCACTTAAATGTGAATACTGCAATTTTTTATCAACCCACAATGTGAAATATATAGTGTGCCAAAGAGTTAAACCTTTTATTAAGCCTAAATAGACTACATTTCTCAGAGTCTACGTTTTTTTTTCACTGTTGGAGCGTCTAAGACCAGCTTTGTTGAACGTGATAGATTTCGACTTTGCAGTTATAATTTTGCGAATCCTGCAATTTGTTTTTGATTGAGGTGGAGTTATGAAGATACTGTGAGTTTATGTCCGCTTTATAATAAGAGACTTGTCCAGAACTATTTCCATACCTTCTCAAATATTGTATTATTTCTGTAAACATGGAGCGAAATCAGGTGCTTAAGCGAGCAAAGAGGGGGTAGACAGTTGGAGTGTAGGTAGGTAGCGAAGAAGTGTGCAAGCCTTCTTCCAGTGCTGATTGACATACACTCAAGCCAGTTCTGTGATCGGTCAGTTTCAGGATAGCCGTTCAGGCCTGTCATGCTGGGTCAGGGACCCTGTGTGAATCTCAGTAACGAACAGCGTCGCCAATCTGAACATCAGTGTCTAATGCAACCTGCTATTCCACAGTCTACCTTTCACGTCCTCACAGTCACTGCCGACAATAAATGTCTTTCATCACATCATCAGCATCCGTCCAACATGAAGCAGGGCCCAAAATTCAACATCGTGTTAACCCACCACATTGGATAAATTTCTGAAAGCCTACATTGATGACTAAGAATGCGCGGTTGGGGTCAGAGGCAAGTTAAAATGATCAGACCAAAAGGAGTGATATTCTCTGCTCTGACTGCCCAGGTTACTGCATAGCCATCAGAGGAGGTAAAGGAACCGTCAATCGCAAAATCCCGAGGCGGTCGGCAACGCCTTGGCAGTCCCTCTTAGCTTGTATGTCCCATAGCTTGCCTGGATGCTTAGATGTCAAGGACGACGAAGATCACTCTTGATTGATGTATGATTAGATGGAATGAACGACAGTTGAGCGGATACCAACTGTCTTTCAGCAGAATTTGTATAGGCTTGTGGCGCTATCGCTCACAGGACAGGATTGTGAAGACAAGGTTGTTTAGTTGTCAGTAAGCTGGTTCCGCGCTCAAAAAGATAAGGTGTCGTTCGCTAGAAAGTCCGCTGATATTATTCCGCAGCCACGGTCTACGCAAACCCCGCTTCCTCACTTATCGCCGTTCAAAAATTGTCCAGGACCTCGCAACCTGGCCTTCTTTGACAAAGCCAGACTGCATTCACCCACGATGTCATACGCCGCGTTGCCGTAAAGACCATGAGCTTAGAGTCGAAGACTAACCTTATAGGTTGGTTAACCACCACCAACATGTAGATCTATTCCATCAGCGAAGTTGCATGAGTTTGAGAATTGGATGCACTCCACTTCTGACCAAGTAAAAGGCCTATGACCATGACGCCGTAGGGGAGCCATCAATCCAACTGCACGACCCCACTTTCTCCGCCTGCCTCCGCCACCTACAGTCGGTTTATTCCTCATGACGGCCGCATGGGAGTTCCTCTAGAAGTCATGGATCATGGGATTCAGTGCCTCCTCTGTTACAGCCGTGTGTAATGGCAGCGCAGCCGTCGTCCCAGTTGAGCCACCACACCACCATGTAGACCCATCCTACCGCTGTCTCCTTTCCGCCAGTGTTCGACCGACCAGCACGGTTCAGGCTGTGGTGATGGGCCTGTTACAGGACGGCCATTCTAGCACCAACCATCGTGTCATCCAGATTTGGATCAGAGAACACATAAACCAACCATCCAAAAGCCAAAGCCTTAATGCAGCATTGCTAAGGCCATTTGGCCTGAGAAATGTTGCCAGTCCGTCTGGGGAATCACAGCTTGTTCCGCAAGATCGGCCCTTCAGTGCCCCCTATGCCAATGCCGAGCAGTCTATTCTTTAGCCAAAAAGCCGTCCCTGCCCTGGCAAACCACGTTCCTCTATAATTTCAAGCGCGTTCTTTCTGCTCGTGGCCGAAAATCCCTCTGACCACCGACACATGGACTAGTAAGCACGGCCAAGTCCCGCTATATCTCTGTCACAGCTCACTGGGTTGGACTGGGTGAAGTCCTTGGGGTGACAGTGGCTCCAGCTCGGCGCACGCTCTACAAAACCGCAGGGATTGTCAGTTCTTTCCGCCCCAAGTCCTCTGGTGGAGCAGACGTGCCCAAGCAAACCAGGCCGTGTTGAAATTAATCTGTCTTGGAGACCATCCAGCAACGACGTCAGGAGCTTGGACGGGCTCACGCGCAAAACGAGACAGACGCTGGACTGGGTGCCAAGTAACCCATGTTGCTCAGGGCAATGTGTGGGTGTGCGATCATACGGCGAAATCTGCTGGCCAGTCGCCCTTAAGATCGTGAGCTGGAGCACATCCCGATGCCTGCACAGACATGAACCTTGTGTCGTCCGAGCAAATTTCTAAATGAGCAACCTGTTCGGATCTGCCTGCTGAGGAAGGGCCGAAGTCTAAGATTCGCACTGTCGCGCCGTTCGCAACCCTGCTTCGTCCGCGCCTGGCTGCTTGCGGCTGTCAACTCGCGTCCCCTCATACCCGCTCATTTTATGTGGCAACACGCAGTAGATTCCACCCCCACATGCCTCCGAGCCGATTTGTGCAGCAGACTCAATGCCATTACGCAGTACGCAGTGACACATGGCCTGAACTAGCAGCGTGCGGACCTGCGTAGGTTTTGATGAGGGCCATCCAGAGAGTGGAGTTGCATCGGTGAGAAAGAGCTGACTGTCACCATTCCATGCCCCATTTTTTGAAGAAGCCACCAAAATGTTTCACTGGCTTACGAAGGCCCCATGGACAGCAAGATCATTGTGGTGATCTTAGTTCTGAGTAACGATCGTTGTTCACACTCTGAAGACAACAGGTCACGCCAGCGACGAGAGAGGAGACGGACACAGATGCGACACGGAAGCCTTTCTGCGTCGCGTTAAATCCACAGAGACCCGACAATTCACATTGTTTCATCGTGGTCTTCAAAGGCAGTGGTTCCGTGGTCCATACCTAGTGGCAAGGTGCCACATGCTCTCAGGTGCAACATCTCCAGGCAGTCAGGTGGCTTTGTTGAAGCTATGTGCCGGAGGCAGCGGAGGAGGACGGAGGTAGAGGAGAAGGTATTCCTAACATCCAGATTGTAGCCGGGACATCCACCTGCCTTGGAAAGAGTTTGCACGAATTTGGAGCGGAGAGGAAGATGAGAAGATCATTTGCTAGTGCCCCTCGACCCAGAGCTTGGAAAGTTCAATTGCTCGCATCTCTCACATGATGCTTGATGCCCATTTCTACCAACCATGGATCCTCGCATTAAGGCCATCAAATGAACAACATTACGTGGTGCCACCCTCCTGGATCCCCGGTACAATCAAAACTCAGCACTTTCCTTCCACCGGCACCCAAATAGAGAGTAAAATTGCAGGAAATGGAAGAGCCTTTCTGATTGATCAACGTGGAGACATCTGTTTGTGTGTGTCTGCTTCACGTTCCCAAATTCACGGTGGAACAACATTACGACGGACAGCATAAAAGTGCCAGTAGGCGTAGCGGGCAGCAGGCATCAAGGTGGGCAGAAGCCTAATGTGGTGACCTCTGGCCAATCTTTTGTTTAACCACCTCACCAACGAGACATGCAATGCAGGGACACATCCAAACTCACAGAGACCATCTTAGATCATGGTGCACACGACTATCTGCGTCGTCAACAGACCCGATATTTATGTATTTTCCGGACCCAATAGACTTCTTTTATCAAAAATGGACGAATGTGCCCGTAGCTGGCTGCGTCACGCCATAAGTTTGTCCTGCCAGCAGCCACGTCAATATCTTGAACAACCTTCACAACAGCTTGGAGAGTCCCTTACAGACGAACGTCATCCGGCTTCCACATATAATGTGGATTCGTTTACTTTCCATCAAGAATAATCAGTCATGAGATCTCTGATGTGGGCCCCCAAATTGCCGATGGGCACCGATTAGTTTTTCCGGTCTACTTCACATTCCTCATCAAACAGAAATGGTCCTCTATGAAGAAAGTATGGTTTTTTAAAATGATCACTTCTTACTGCAATTTTAATACTCTTTTCCCAACATTCATATTTGCTGATTGTGTCTGTGAGTGAGACTGTAAAGAACACAAGTTTTAAACCAACACCGATTCCACTTTACTCACTTAACTTATATAAGTTTTCGCATGATCAAAGGTTTTTGAGGTCATTGTTGCTGAGAATAGCAGTGCTATAATTATGGTCCCTTGTTGGAACAAAAATGGGCTTATAGGTGCCATTCTTTCTCCCTCACAATTTTATAGTGGCTGAGAATCATATTAAAAGTTTTTTTGGGTCATTAGCTGTGATATACAGCAATAATCATGGTCCTTTGGAACAGAAAAGTGGTCTTCGTTAAGTGGCCATTTTCTCCCTCACAATTTGTTAACAGTGGCTGAGAAGTTCATTTTTATAATTTTTTTGGGTCAGTGCTGCTTTGGAAATCATCAATACACAGGCCTATCTATAAAAAATGTTGTTTTCTAACAGACATTTGTTCTACACAATTAGCCAAAGTGCTCAAGGTCATGCTTTGAATTTTTTCTGGCATTTTGCTTTGAAATGCACCTATACTACATGGTCCTATTGATAAAAAAATGTGTTTCCTAACAGACATTGTTCTGTCACAATTGTCCAAAGTTGCTCAAGGTCATACATTGGAATTTTTGGGGGCAGTTTTCTTGAAAATGCAGCTATGACACAACGGTCCTATATAAAAAAAAAAGTTTTTCTAACAACGAGTTGTTCTTCACAATTATCAAAGAGTGCTGCAAGGGGTGATGTGCGTCAAAACAGGAATAGGTGAGGTACACTGTTAAGTGACACTATTGGCAAAATGGACTTGTTTTTGCAAGTATCTTAGCCATATCTATCAATCCCTATTGAGACGAACCCATGTAATACAAATTAAAGAAAACAGAAAACAAAGACATTCGTGGGATTCCATCCTATTTTTAAAAATGTGTTTTCTAGAATTAAACTACTAAAAAAAACTTGCATGTACAAAAATAGCTGTTAAAAAAATTCCTCTGAATTAGTACAAGGGAGGTACAGGAAAAACTTACCCAGATGTAGTTATTCAGTAGGAACATGGAGTATGAATCACGACACGAACAAAGTACAGAGACAATTCCTCCAGCACGTTGAGTATAATGAATAAGAAAGAATGCCACAGAAAAAAGGGCACCTGGGTGGAACAGGAGCGTTAACCACTCAGTATTTCCAAGTAACTTCATGTCCACACCATACGGAGGGTCAAATCTCTACCCAGGTCTTGACTTGTGTACTGATGGTGTGAAGGGCTGGAGTTCTCACACTTCCGCTTCCGCACTCTGCTTCAGCACGACATTTTTCGTTGCTCAGTGCGTCCATCAGGGCATTTTAACTGCGTGTTAATAGATACGGACGCCAGCCTGGGCTCTCACCGAATCCCACTTTAACGTCCGGCCTCTGTTCTGCTTTGGCACAGGACAGGTATAGATCAAGTCCCAGTTCAACTAAAATGGTGTTGAAAGACCTCCTTATCCGCACTTTTTAATCTGGGGGTCACAGGTTTTTAAGTGTCATGCTGCGTCCAGGACAGGGATTGTCAATGTCCATTTCAACTTAAAATGGTGGGTTGAAAGACTCCTTATTCGACAGCTTTTTAACTGTGGATCATACATGTTTAATGGTCAATCTGCGGAACAAGGACTAGATAAGGTTATGTCCATTTCAATTAAAATGGTGGTTCAAAGATTCCTTTCCCTTTCACTTTTTAATCTGGGGGTCAGACAGGTTTAATGGTCATATCTGCGGTACAGGACAGGTAATAGTCAATGTCCATTCAACGTAGAAATGTGTTGAAGAGACAGCCTGTTTTTTCGCAACTTTTAATCTGGGATCATGCAGGTTTTGGGGCCATGCTGTGCCAGTACACAGGATAGTTTCCTCCCGAATGTCCAGTGAAACTAAAATGTGTGGTTCGAAAGACTATAACTCGCTTTTTCTGGCACTTTTAAATTGGGAGGGCATGCAGGGTTTGAGGGCCATGCTTCGTTTTCCGAGACAGCAGGGATATTCCAATGTCCAGTTTCAAGTAAAATGATTTCATTTGTCATCACTGCCTTTCGGCACTCATGTTTAATTGTGTGCGGTATGCAGGTTTAAGGTCATGCTGTGGTACAATGACAGTGTAATATATGGTTTTTGTACTTTTTTCTGTGGCTTTTTATAGCCTAAGTGTTGTGCCAAGATGTAGCACGAACCATTTGACTAGTTTGTGGCTAGTTAATTCCAGCTATCACCAGCCCTGTTTTGGGTGTAAGACTGAAGGGTTGTTCTCTCCCATAGACTTAAATGGTCATTCGCTCATAATCGACTGCTCACTACGAAATAACCTTATCGATGGTGGCCGACTATCGACTATCCCGATGTCGGTAGCCAACGTAATCGCTCAACACTAGCCCTCACTTCTGGTCAATGTCACCTCACAGCTCCTGGTCCCCTCTCACTTCTGGTCAATGTCACCTCACAGCTCCTGATGCCCCCTCACTTCTGGTCAATGTCACCTCACAGCTCCTGGTTCCCCCTCACTACTTGGTCTATGTCAACCTTCACAGCTCCTAGTCCCCTCTCACTCCTGGACAATGTCACCGCCCTGCTCCGATGCCCCCCTCACTTCTGGGTCAATGTATACCTCACAGCTCTGGTTTCTCCCCTACACTTCTGGTCAATTAAACTCACAACTAATGGTTCCCCCTCACTTCTGGTCAATGTAACCTCACAGCTCCTGGTTCCCCCTCACTTCTGGTCAATGTCACCTCACAGCTACTGGTCCCATCTCTCTTCTGGTCAATGTCACCTCACAGCTCCCGGTCCTCCCCTCTCTGGTCAATGTCACCGCTCACAGCTTCCCTTCTCTCCTCACGTCTGGTCAGAATGTCACCATCACAGCTAGCTCCTGGTCCCCTCTTCACTCCTGTCAATGTCACCTTACATTCCTGAAGCCCCTCACTTTCTGTCAATGAACCTCAGAGCCCAGTTCCCCCTCACTTCTGTCAATGGTAAACTCACAGCTCCTGGTTCCCCTCACTTCTGCAATGACCTCACAGCACTGGTTCCCCCTACTTCTGGTCAATGTAACCTCACAGCTCCTGGATTCCCCCTCACGCCTCTGGGCAGATGTAACCTCACAGCTCTTGGTCCCCGTCCACCTCCTGTCATATCACCTCTCCATCAGCTCCCGATGCCCCTCACATTCTGGTCAAAGTAACCACGACACCAGCTTCCTGGTTCCCCCTCATTTCTGGTCAATGTTAACCTCACTGATCTTTCCCCCTCACTTCTGGTCAAGTAGTCTCATCCTACAGCTCCTGGTGTCCCCTCCTCACTTCTGGTAAATGTCCACCTCACAGCTCCTGGTCCCCCGCTCTCAACTCTGGTCAATGGTCACCTGCACAGCGTACTAGTTCCCCCCTCACTGCTGTTCATGGTCACCTCACAGCTCCTGGTCCCCTCTCACTCCTGGTCAATGTCACCTCAACAGCTCCTGGTCCCCTCTCACTTCTGGTCAATGTAACCTCACAGCTCCTGGTCCCCCCTCACTTCTGGTCAATGTCACCTCACAGCTCCTGGTCCCCCTCACTTCTGGTCAATGTCACCTCACAGCTCCTGGTCCCCCTCACTTCTGGTCAATGTCATCTTGTCGCTCCTGATGCAACCTCACTTCCGGTATATGACTATGTACAAGTTAGGGTTTATTTTTTTATCTTTTTTTTTTGCAATTTTTTTTCTTTTTTGGCCAATATTTGGTTCAGGCCAACCCAAATCACACCACTTTGATTCAGGTCAACTTTGACCCAAATCTATATCACAACATTAATTTAGTGTGAGCGGCCCTACCAGGGGTTACTTCTATGACAGCTGCTTGTCTGCTCCACTGATTTATAACAACCTTATACTTCTGGTTTGTGTAGGGGCAGGGTGGTTTCTTTTTATTTCACACCAAGTTGATTTGGAGCTTTAGTTTGCTCGGGCGTTACATAAGTAAACATTCCCTTATCAGCACCACCCAGATATCTCTAAGTAACATGAAAGTGAAATTAAGACCTCTCTTTTCTAAAGGTGAATGGATGCAGAGAAGACCAGGCTGGTGAGTGTAGCTGAGAAATTGTACAGAAAGTCAGGGTTAAAGGCGTGCATGCTGTTGGTGAGAGGGGTGCATGCTGTTGGTGAGAGGGGTGCGTGCTGTTGGGGAGAGGGGTGCATGCTGTTGGTGAGAGGGGTGCATGCTGTTGGCGAGAGGGGTGCATGCTGTTGGTGAGAGGGGTGCTTGCTGTTGGAGAGAGGGGTGCTTGCTGTTGGCGAGAGGGGTGCGTGCTGTTGGCTAGAGGGGTGCATGCTGTTGGCGAGAGGGGTGCATGCTTTTGGTGAGAGGGTGTGCATGCTGTTGGTGAGAGGGGTGCATGCTGTTGGTGAGTTGGTTGCATGCTGTTGGTGAGTGGGGTGCTTGCTGTTTGTGCTTGGGTTGCTTGCTGTTGGTGTGTGGGGTGCATGCTGTTGGTGAGAGGGGTGCATGCTGTTGGTGAGAGGGGTGCTTGCTGTTGGTGAGAGGGGTGCTTGCTGTTGGTGAGAGGGGTGCTTGCTGTTGGCGAGAGGGGTGCATTCTGTTGGCGAGAGGGGTGCATGCTGTTGGCGGGAGGGGTGCATGCTGTTGGCGGGAGGGGGGCTTGCTGTTGGTGAGAGTGGTGCTTGCTGTTGGGGAGTGGGGTGCTTGCTGTTGGTGAGAGGGGTGCATGCTGTTGGTGTGAGGGGTGCATGCTGTTGGCGAGAGGGGTGCATGCTGTTGGCGGGAGGGGTGCATGCTGTTGGAGAGAGGGGTGCATGATGTTGGCGGAGGGGGTGCATGCTGTTGGCGTAAGGGGTGCATGCAGTTGGCGGGAGGGGTGCATGCAGTTGGCGGGAGGGGTGCATGCTGTTGGCGGGAGGGGTGCATGCTGTTGGCGGAGGGGTGCACGCTGTTGGCGGGAGGGGTGCACGCTGTTGGCGGGGAGGGGTGCACGCTGTTGGCGGGAGGGGTGCACGCTGTTGGCGGGGGGGGTGCTGCTTGCTGTTGGCGGGAGGGGTGCTTGCTGTTGGCGGGAGGGGTGCATGCTGTTGGCAGGTGTTTGGGGGTTAATTTTTATACTTATCGCCATTTTTGCTGACGCTCCTCTTTGGTTCACTTCTCTGTCAGCCCAATCTGAAGGTCGTGATCACAGCAGCTGATATGATGGTCGTGTATCTGTCATTTGTTCAGATTGTGTCATTTTTAGAGGATATAAGGAATGTGAAGGTCTCTTTTATAAGAGATGCCGGTCTTGTCCTCTGACTCTGTGATAGCGGGAGTTAGGATTATTTATTATGCAGCAATTGATGAAAAGTGAACTGTGAAATTTAGTTATGAACTGATCATTTTTTAGCTTTATTCTTCTGTTTTACATAAATGTAGTCCCTGTAAGTCTATGTCCCTCCAGCCCCTTCAATGTGTCTGAGCAGAAAGTAAAAGTGAAAAGAGCCATGTATTTTCCAAGAAGAGAAGTAGATAATGAAGTCAGGAGCTGTGGACTTTCGAGGAGGAGGGGTTTGGAGGGTGATCTTACTGTTTTTTTTTTTTGGGGGGGACTTTGGTTTTCCCAGTATAACATAATGATGATGATGATTAGCACTGAGTCAGATGGGAAATTTGATGCTAATAACATGTCACTAGTCATCTGTCCCCACATAGGCTACGCTCTGACCGTCCATTCTATAAAACATGATTTGGCAGTCTTATGATTGGGAGGTATGTGTCATGTGATCCTGATATCCAAAAGTATCTCCAACGGCACTCACCAAAAATTGTACAGACAGTCCCTGGGTTATGAACGGCATAGGGACTGTAGGTTTGTTCTTAAGTTGAATTTATATGTCAATTGGGACAGGTATATTTATGAAATGTAACTCCAGCACAAAAGGTTTGTTTTAAATTTTGGATAGTGCAGGGAAGGGTTTTTTACATTAGTTTTGCTGCCTGTGCCCCTCTTATGAAGATTTCCTTTACCTCATGTGCTGCTGTGGCTTGCTGGAACTTGTTGTTCTACAGCTACCATCTGCTGTGGAACATGGAACGACAAGTGCCAGCATGCCCCATAAGTCTCTGTTTGTAACTAGGGGACAGATTTAAGTCGGAACGGTGTAAGTCGGGGACTGTCTGTACTTGCAAAAAGGATTTTATTTTAACAGCATTTCAACCTAACACACATGATCATCTATATTACAATATCTTCAGTATCACTTCATAGAGAATCATTCCACAAACCTTTCAGTCAAAAGACCTTTATCAATGATATCTCATCCACACCATCCATGTTATGCTGAAATGCTGTTAAAATAAAATCCTTTTTGCAAGTAGAAATTTTGGTGAGCGCCTTTGGAGATACTTTTGTATGGACAGCTGGGCAATGGGTACCACAGTTATGCCAAAATAGTCTTGGACTATAGAGGCTTGTACATGTGATCTTGATATGGCTGTTACATTTAAAGGGGTTATCTCACTACATGGATTCATCTTACCTCAGTCCTGTCTTCTTGGTTTCATTTTGAATTCAGGGGCGTGTCTACTGCAGTCTGCTAGAAGCCAGGTCTGTAGCTATAGCAACCAGTGCTGGCAGCCTATCAGGAGAGATTGAACAGGTCTGTAGCTATAGCAACCAGTGCTGGCAGCCTATCAGAGATGGCACAGGTCTGTAGCTATAGCGACCTGAGGAGCTGATGCAGCCCATACAAGAGGGGTATTAGGAATAGGTAGGACACTGTTAAGGACAGATTGAAAAGGATTTTTTCTGAAAGATCTTTAAATAAAAAGCCGATCCTTAGTGTGAGACAACCCCTTTAAGTGTAAGTCGCAGTCTTCACCATTGCCAGTGCTGTAACTCAAATGTCCTCTGATCACAGCTCCTTGTTAAAGTCTGTGTCCTTCAACTATAATATATAAGAGCAAGAGATCGTAATTTTTTTTTTAATTGATACAATCAACACTACCTTGACCCCTTGAAGTCACAGCTATTGTCGAATTTTTGGTTTTCATTCTTTCCTCCCCAAAGAGCCATGTTTTTTTCTTTTACCACCTAAATAGCCATATGAGGGCTTGTTTTTTTCTTTACAAGATGTGCTTTTTAATGGTCCCTTGACCTATTTTTAAATTTTTGGGAAATCCAAAAATTCTTGTGAGGGGAAAATAAAAAGGAAAATGCAACTGCAACATTTTTGTGGGAGAGTGGGGGTGTTTTTATGGAGTTCACTGTTCAATATAAATGACATGTTATCTGTATTCTGTAGGTTGGTCATTATGTTTTACTACTGTAAAAAATAGTTATATAGTTACATAGTACAGTTGAAAAACATAATTCAGGTTGGGGAAAGATGTGAATCAAGGGAGGGGAAGAGGAAATTTTTAAGCTGTGTTTTTCCTACTGATTTAGACTTGGATTCCATAAGGCAAGAACCAATCTGCCCTAAAGGAATATTTAATTTCTGATCCCAAGTTGCATCAGAGGGGATTAGATTTTTAAAAAGGGAAATATTTAAAATTTTTTTGGTCGGTAGTTATAAAAGTCTTTCTTGAAACCTTACATTTCCCGCTGTGCCCAGCTCTCAGGCGGCTTTCCACGATTTACAGTTGTTATGGTAAAAAAGGTTTGCGTTTGAATCCTTTTTTTTTCCGATAAAGGAAAATGTCGGCTTGTCTTATTTTTTGTGTGTGATGGCTTGTTTTTTGCAGGGTGAGGTTTAGTTTTTATTGGTACCAATGTGGAGAGTGTGCAGCTTTTTGATCCTTTTTTTATTCCATTCTTTTGTGGAAAGCACTCCCCAGACAAGATAAATAAATGTTTTGTTTTGTTTGGACTTTTTTGGCAATTGATACCAGTTAGTTTATTTTATATATTATATTATATTTATTTTTATATAAAATATAAAATTTTATATATTTATATATGAAAAAAAAAAGTAAAAAAGAAAATAAATTCCCAAATATTTTTTAACTTTTTTTTTAAAGTTTGGGGAAAACCCCTTCCCTTCACATGGGTTATCTTTTCCCGCCCAAAAACGGATGGAAAGGAACAGGGTTCTTGTTTTTCGGCCGCCGGTGGTCTAAAAAGGCCGGGGAAAAACCCATGCGTGGGACTGTTCCCGGTTTTCCATTAAGGCCCTGTAAAGTTTTTTCAGCCGTTTTAGCCAGTTTTAAAAACCCGGAACGGCTGAAAAACTGCTGAAAAACCGTGCCGTGGGTCATGGCCTTACTGTAAGCTTCCCTCAAACCTCCGGGGGCCAGAGCCATTCGTCACCTCCTCTGTCGCTCCTGCTTGGTTTGACAAACACACCCCTTTTTACGTGGGACTGGGTTTTTATGGGGCCCTTCAGGCCCTGCCAAAAGCCTATACTTGAACGCGGGAACAAACAACCACCCACTGAACGCTATAGCCATTCTGGAAAAGTTGATAATAGCCCTAGCGTATTCTACTGCTAGCGGGAGTCAGAACCCCTAGCGTCATGCCCAATATAGGGGGCTTTTCCCCATGAGCAGGTCCTCGGTGGGCTTTCAGAAGTCCCCGGTAACCCCTTTGTGGCGGAAACGATTCCCTAGGGTTGCTCTCCCAAGTATTAACAGTCAGACCCACACTATAGAGTGGGATTACGAGAAACCCTCTCCATACCTCTTAACCTGTTTGGCTAAATTTCATTGTTTGTGTAAGGGGTTTAATGGAAACCCCACCTAACAAAAGGAATACCTCCGTACACATGAACAGGCTTATACTCATGCTGCTCAGATGCCATGATGACTTTTTCTGATGACTGCAGAGTTTGTCTTATTGCTTCTGCAACTTCAGAATTAAACTGGAGCTCAGAACAAAACCCCCCCAAATTTTTTCAAATCAGACCCCCCAAGTTCAATGGTTATATGGGAGCAGGAAAAACTCCCAGTAGGCCCCTGGGTTTTACAGTTGTTTTTTGGCCCCCCCGGGTATGGAGGACGGGCTACTTTTCAGGGAAATGGGAGGAGATGAGAATTTCTCAGTCTGTGTGTGGGGGTTGAATGGGGTCCCGAGCAACCGTTGGTGGGGGCCCCAAAGTCACCTTATGGTGGGCCCAAGGGATCTTCATTGGGGGGCCCAGGAACCCCATCCTTGGCCCCCAACCCCAAAAATCAGACTTCATACCCAATCCATTAATAAATCTAGGCTCCCAACTAGACCCTCAGATTGGTTGAGACTGCTGACAAGACCCCTAAATAAAGACTCTAGACCCTCAAAATTAATTCAAACCACAGAAGAGAATTATACATTAATTTAGACCCAAGATTAGACCCCCGACACAAGGAAAAGGGGGACACAAAATATCTTTGTGCATTTTCCCAATAAAGGGTTAAAAGGTACAAAAAGATGTACTTCACCCTTATATTGTTGCGCATTAAGAAAGGCACAACTCTTCTCAGTCTAAAAAGCCGAAAAATGGAGTTGTCCAGAGGTTGCAGTGTCCTTAAGCTCCCCTTTGAGCTCCACATGGAGAGGCAAATTGTATATTGTTTATACCGAAAAAGAAAATCTCGGGATCCAAGAACACTTCTTCAGGTTTGATAATGAAATGATAAATTATGAAACCTGATAGAGTGCTCTTGTAGCACGAAACATGTAGTTTATTATTATTAAAGGATTTACCTATCTCGAGAGTGCCAGCACTTATATACCATACAGCACCAGTCCGTGTCAGGCTTCTCTTTCGGTATAAAAAATAGACCTGAGACTAAACATGCAGATAGTAACCTCTCCACATTCCTGCATTGCTCTTCACTCCCAGGGCTAGTGTCCAGGAATAAATTAGACTGAGGGAACAAGTAGTAGTGTGCCAACTTTCCCCAAAAATCCAACAAGCCCAAAAGGGGGTTCGGGTGAGCTGTCAAGTCTACTGGGTGCCGCCAAAACCTCCCAGAAGAGACATCTGCAGATACCTTCCAGCTTGCTTGGCACTGGATAATTTCCCTTGTGCGCAAGTCCGGAAATGCTTTGATTGTAACTCGTGGACATACTTATGGGAGCGCATCTCATTGAAGCGCCGGAAGGATAGCCTTTGTGGCGGGCAATTTTGTTTGAAAAGGGGGCCTTGGAGGGGTTGGTGGGGGTTTTTAGGGGAGTTCTTTTTAATTTCTTCTTGATGGTGCATCTCTGTCTTGTCATGGAGCTAACATTGGGATGAGAATGGTGGACAGGCAGCAGTTGACACTCTACCTGTGGATGTATAAACCAGAATGGCATCCTTTTGGGTAAGTGTACATTTGTGTAATTGGATGAAAGGAGTATGATATTTGCAACATTGAAATAACTTTTTACCCCTGGGTTATCAATGTATGTAAATTCCCCTTTTAAATTTGTTTTTGACATCCACTTGCACTCTTTCTGTTATCCGGGGGTCGTGAGTACATTGCTTGCTACTATTTCTTCAATTGTCTATTATGATGTGGACACTATAAGGCTATGTTCACACGGCTTATTTCAGAACGTATTTACATCGGATTGCCGATGAAAATTTTGTTAAAATCAGTTGAAATAGTTTGCAAATAATTCATAAGTGTGGAGTATTTGTAATGTTTTCCCCGAGGATTCCCCATCCCCAATCTTGAAGGCGGTGAACCCCGTCCGAAAATAATTGAATGCACATTGTTTTTCCGTGGGTTGCCGTGTCAACCCGCGGCGGCAATCCGGAAAGACTAGCGTCGTGGAACGACGACCCCGTATTTTATTGAATCAATAGAAAATAGGTGTGACTTTTTCGGAGGATTGCCGACGGATTGCGATCGTCAATCCCTGGCAAATACGCGGCGAAATAAGCCGTGTGAACGAGGCCTAAGCGTATGTGCTAATAATTTGTTATATGTGCGACTGCAGTTTGTAATCCACCAATTTAATTATCATTCAGTCCCAAAGGTTATGGAATAGAAAAATGGCTATTTTGTTTTTTTGGTCCTTAAAAAAACCCCTTTTTAATTGGTGTGGGGAAAAAAGTTTGGGAAAATTATGAAATTGGGATATTTATATATCCATCTGTGTATATTGATTATGGACTCTAATAATATATTGTGGTGACAAGACCAGTATATTTATAGCTAGATTGGAGGAGTGTATGCCACTAATTAATAGCCCTTTACATTTGTATCAGAATAGGGAATTTATAGGGCATTCTCATCCAGTACTAGGTTCCTGAAGGGGTCGCCCTTGTATATATAGTATATATAGGTAGGGCCTGACAGCTTTTGGTAGGGACCAATAGGGCGTATATAGGTTTTCTGTATTTGTAGTTATTAGGATTTTATGATGATATTAAAGGCTAAGTTTAGGGTATATTTAGTGCATGTAACTCCCTGTATGTTAATAATACCGTAATTATATAGGGTTTTTTTTTTTTTTTTCCATTTTGCACAATAAAAAAAAAAAAAAAAAAAATGTTTTGTCTATGTATTCTGTTCCCTATTACATTTTTGATTTTTCTGTCAACAGATATGTATGAGAACTTGTTTTTTTACCCGGGTGATTTTTAGTTCTTATTGGTACCATGTTTGGGCATATAAGACTTTTTGATTGCTTTCTACTATGTTTTTTTGAAAGAAAATTAACCAAAAATTGCAAATTTGTCAGTGTTTTTTGTTTATCTCACATGGTGAACAGAAAGAAAAAGAAATTTGGTAATAGTTTGGCCGTTTTGGCTCCCCCGTGTGCCGTTATGCGTTGGTTCTATTTATTTTTTCCATGATGTGTTTTTTTTTGAAAAATTTATCTATTTTATCTTTATCTTTTTATATATGTACGTATATAATAATATTAATAATAATCTTTATTTATATGCCCAAAACATATTCGCAGACTTTACAATATAGAGGGTAAACATACAGTCATTACACAATAAAAGAACTTACAAATAAGACACAAGGTGTGAGGACCCTGCTCGTGAAAGCTTACAATCTATTATGGTGTATGGGTAAGACGAAGGGTAAGAAGTGCTAAGTTACAAAGGTCCAGCCATGTTACATAATAGTGGGGTGGTTTACATAAAAGTTGGGCGACCCTGCCACCCTGACAGTACATATATATATTATTTATTTATTTTTTTTTTTAAATTGTTAAACCAAAAGTATTTATTGAATTTTTTGGATAATGGACAGGATAAATACAGACAGACATCAAGAAAATCAAGATAAATGAGTCTGAAACAACATATATATAACAGTAAAGTAATAAACACAAATGCCATAGTCGAACATTGTCTATCAAACATATAAAGCAATCAACTACAAATAATGCGATGTATAAGGGAAAGTAGAGGTTGTAATTGGGCCTTAACAAGAAAAATGATGTATTGTAGGGGGCTAGAAGAGATCCATACTAGGGGCCACATGTATGAAACGGTTTTGGTCTAAACCTCACTTTTTTTCCCCATAAAAAACCTTGGGAAAAAAGTGAGTTTTAGACCAAAACCGTTTCATACATGTGGCCCCTAAATGTTTTAAAATATTTAGATTCTATCCAGATCGCACATCTACTCCTCGTTTTTACTACTAAATGTGGCGGGATAGAAAGCGAGGTCTCACATCTGTAATGAAAGTTAACCCTATCTATCACTTCCGTAAGTGTCGGAGGTAAAGGGGATTTCCAATGTAGTGCCACAGAGAGTCTTGTGGCTATTAGAATGTGATGAAGTACTGTTCTATACGGTGAAGGAAACTCAGCAAGAGAAATGTCCAAAATAGCTAGAATGGGGGTTAGGGATCCATGACAGTGAGCTATTTCATCCATCAGGTTATTAACTGTAGACCAGAATTCACGGATAACTGGACAACTCCACCACATGTGGGATAAAGTTCCATCTACTCCACACCCTCTCCAGCACGTTCTCGACTGGGTGGGGGAGAAGTGGGCTTATCGGGTTTGGTTAAAGTACCACCAAAAGTAGATCTTCTTCATTAACTCTAGATGATTTACACATCTAGAATGTTTGACAACCAGTGTAGACACTTTTAGCCAGGTCTGTATTGGGAAAGAGCAAGATAACTCCTCTTCCCATTTGGTTATGTAGAATGGCTTAATGTCTCTATTAGTCATTAGTAACAGGGAGTAGGCGATTGAAAGGCCTCTATCAAAACCCTTTTACGAGTTAAGAAATTATAGTAGGGAGAGGGTTCTGCAGATTGAGCCGACCACTTCATTGATTGGAGCGCGTGTCTCAACTGCAGATACTGAAAAAGTATGATTTACGTATATTGTGAGTTAAAGGGGTTGTCTCACTACAAGGATCGCTGCTTTCTATGTTAAAGATCTTGCAAAAACAAATCACTTTGCAATATATGTCCATTAACAGTGTCCTACCTATTCCTAGATATCCCCTCTTGTATGGGCTGCATCAGCTCCTCAGGTCGCTATAGCTACAGACCTGTTTGATCTATCCTGATAGGTTGTCAGGACTGGTTGCTATAGCTACAGACCTGACTTCTACTACAGCCTAATGGAAGTCAGTAAACACGCCCCTGAATTCAAAATGAAACCAAGAAAACAGGACTGAGGTAAGATGAATCAATGTAGTGAGACAACCCCTTTAACTGCAGCTCGGAGAAAGGTTCCAAAGAGTCAGCTTCAAACAAGTCGTCTATGTATGACAAGCCCCTAGTGGTACAACCAGACCACCAGACCGAAAGCGGACAGTTACTTATTGTCATGGTTACCCAAAGTTTAGGGATTACATATTGGGTCCAAACTTTGTTGGCATGCATAAGGGAGAGTAGTGGTAGTTGGGGATATTCCACGCCCATAGTTGACGTTATCAATATGTCTTTAAACGAGTATGGGAAAAGTCATGGAGTTTGTTAAGTAGTGATGAAGGGAATATGAAAGGCAGGAACCTAGAAATATACAAGAATTTAGGTAACAACATCATTTTGACCAGGTTTAGTCTTGCCAAAATGACAAAAGAAACTCTCCATTTTTAACTTTGCTTGGGCGACGGACTATATTACATACTTGGGTATAACAATGTCTATATTTTTTTTATCTTGTGCATTTTTTTTCTCTTTTTGTCTTTTTTTTTAAAACTTTTTTTATTATTATTTTTCTGTCCCACTGGAGGGCTTAAACATGCAGTCATTTGATTGCTCATATTATACACCACATTACTTACTTAGTGTATTATATTATACCTCTCAGTGTAAAGCTGCCTGACGTGTTGAATGATCTGAAAACCATTTACAGAAGGGCAGACTCGGGAGTCTTCAATAGTTACCATGTAGACACATTGGCTTCTTGGTAAATATTGTAGGGGATGCCAATGGGGTGAGAAAGTGAACTCCCTCTAAAACCTAAATGCAATGGTCACTATTCACTGCAGCATCTAAGGACAATTGATCTATTTTTCACTTTTTAAAATTAGATCAGGGTCTGGCTGACCCGCACCTGAGAAATGCTTCCCCCGCACAGGACACAGATGCCAGCTCATTTTTGCCCCGCCGACAAAAGATTTTTATCCTTTAAAAGGGGGTTTTGCCAAAGTGAGTTCCCTACCTAACGGGCTGTATCCCCTTTGAGGCTTGGAAAAAGGGGCGTTGTGTTTTGTGTTTAAAAAAACAAGTACCTCTCTTTATGTCATCGTTTCCCCCTCCCATGCACGTCCTGAATTCGTTTCTGTATTGAGCAAACTTTTTGGGTAACCCCAAGGGAGAACTGTTTTGTGCAAAGCTTAGGGTTTTGTTTCCCCAGTCCCTTCAAGTTCGCTCATGTTCCCTGCCATGGTAAAAAGGGGCAAACAAGTGCAGCTAGATCGCTCCTGCGCTCCCGGTCCCATTAATGTAAAATGTCAGGAAAACCCAAAGGGATGTAATACATTTTTAGAAAAGTGATTTAAAAACCTTTTTGGGGGATCCCATAAATTAGTTGTGGGAAAACCCCCCTTTTAAGGGGTTAAATATGTGTTATGAAAATCCTTTAAGTTTTTTGTGGATATGATATCGTTGGGGGGCCACCAAGTAATGGGTTTTTTAGCCATATATTGGGAAATGTGATAAAAGAGGGAACCACCAGCGGAAACAAAACAGTATAGCAAAGCATTACTACATGTCCCTAAAACATATGTTAACAGCACACAGCATTTTGTGCAACATGACATATCCAGACCTTAAAGGAATGTTCCCACCATAGACTTTGATGGAATATTGCTAGGATATGCCACCAAAATCTGATAGCTGGGGGTCCCAGAGGTGGGACTTGCACCTATCTAATTAATGGGCACCCCGTAAGGTGTTGGCCTTGAATGGAAAAATGGTCAAAAGGGGAAAAACGGCCACGATTGCTCTTTCTGGAGTTTAAAATAAAGGGGGAGTGTGTTTTGCTTGTGAACTCTTTTTGTTTATTTTGAAAGGGCCCAAAAAAAAGAAAAGTTCCGTTCAGTTCAGCTATTTCCTGTAATATTTCATCAAAGTTTAGGGGAACCCCCCTTTGGTTTAAAATTTTTACAAAAAAAAACACATTGGAAAATATGACATCCCCAGAAAAAAAGGGGTTTTCCCCAAAAAAATTATTGCGGGGATATGCCAAAAAAGTCTGGTAGGTCCCACCTGGAAACGCACTATTCAGGAACAGGCCCCCCGAAAGTTAGAGTTCAAAATGGGAACTGGTTGTTTTTTTAACCCCCATTTTTTTCTATGGGAGCCAGTACAGGGAGCGGTGTTTTTGGGTGAACTCCCCTTTTCCCTTGCCCCAAACACACTATTAAAAACCCCTTCAGGGATCGAGGCAGCAAGTTGCAGGAAATGTTAGTCCCCCTTGGCTATTGAGGTTAACCCATAGTTCTTGTTTTTTTTATATATGTATATTCTGTAGAACAGAATGGAGAGTTATGCTCAAATTCAACTAAATGCCCCCTAAAGGTTTTTTTTTTTACCTTATAGGGGGCACACTATGTAAAATAAAGTATTTAAAGAAAACACACACACACATACATAAAATACTATTAAAAAATATTAGAAGGGCCCCAACCCCCAAACTCTTACCCCTGCCCTCATGCCCCCTAAAATTTTATCACCTTGAAAAATTTTAAAAGATGAAAAAGTGACACAATTAAACAAGTTTTCACCTTACCGACACGGATGACCAAAAATTTCCCTGGTCCCCGTAAGGTTTTATTTGCAGCGGGTTATTAGCTTTTATTGTGCACCTGATGTACGCATGAGTGGTGCACATGTAAAGCAACATAAAAATGAAACCCCCCCTCAAAAATTTTGCAAGGGCATTTTTGTATATTGTACCCCACAAAGAATTTTTTAATGGTGCCATAAAAAGTATTCGAAAGCCACAAAAGAAATGTAAGTAGTCCTGCAAAAAAGCAAGTCCTCATAAAGCTATGTCAATGGAAAGATGAAATAGTTATAGCTCTTGGAAGCCATACCCTGTTTCCCGAAAAAAAGAATCCCTGAAAAAAGACATAGTGATTTTTTTTATGCAATTCAGATTTTTGTGTTTATGCTGATGTTTGTGATGAAATCACTACGTATTTTAAATCAGGTTGTTTTTTTTTGTTCAGAAATAAAGTGAATTTTGTTATGGAAAAATAAGAAAAAAATTAGTTCAGCTGTCTTTGGAGAAAAATTAAATATAAGAATGTCTTATTTTGGGGAAAAACGGGGTTTGCTGTTTGGGGGTTTGTTGTTTTTGCGGGCAGTGCCCTTTCAGGCAGTCTCACGACATTTGAAAATGCCCCCAAAAAATTAAAGGGCTTTTTTAAATTGCTGGACCAATGGCGGGACCTCATTTTTTTGCCGCACATTCGCGCTTAAAAACGGGGTTGTTTTCGGATTGCCGTGGCCCGTAAAATTAAAATGTGGGAATTGCAGAACCGCGGGAACCCCTCAGTATGAAAATGTTCCTAATCCTCGGTTTTAAAATGTGGTAAAATATGTCTGTATAGATTACATGTCTATGCAGCACAGTGTACCATTGGATTGTCAGCGAATTCAAAATACTGAATCTGCCGAAAATCCGATATAAAATTTGTGCTGTGTAGACATAGCCTTAAGGGCACCATTTATGTGTACTACACAATACAAAAAAAATTTGTGAGGCAAAATGTCAAAAAAGCAAAATTTCCCCCCCCCCTTTTTTTTTTTTTTTTTTTTTTTATAAGGGGGGTTTTGGTGTTACAGAGTTTCCTGTGTGGTTAAAATGATGTTATCTTTACTAGCAACGATTCCAGCAATACTAAATGCTTAGCATTTTTGTTATGTTTTATTACTTTATAAAATATTCATATATTTTAAATTTGCATTGCAGAGCTATTTTTCTGAACAAATACATTTTTGTTTTTCCATCTATGGACCTGAGTGAGTGATTTTGGAATACATGAGACTTTTGGGCACTTTTTTTCCCTTATTTTTCTATAGATAGTGGTTATCCAGCTCCCCAAAAATTTTTATTGGCAAAGCTACCAAAAATTTCCCAACTATCCAAAAGTGTTTTTAACACCTACATTTTCATGATCTCTAAAACATTTACATAGAACCTATAGTTGCAAAAAAACGCAGAGAGTAGGTATAGAGTCGGATTGAATTTACTGAACTGACATTTATATGTACAAAATGGGTTTGATATTACGTATAGCTCCCCAAAATTTTCCATCTTATTTCTCCTGCTTACCCTTGTTTGGGTTTAAGGATATTCACAGAACCTCGCACCCCTCCAGATAGTTTGCCCCTAAAACGCTCCTAAGGGGAAAGGGGGAAAGCTAGGGACTTTTTAACCCCCCCTTTTTTGGGAAGGTAAAAGACTAAAAACCCTTTTCCCAAAACCCCACGCTCCCCTGCAATTTCGCTTTGGTTTTTTTTTCTATTGGTAAAAAATGTTATATTTTTTAGATTAGATTTACGTAAAAGGCAAAAATGTTTTAACTTTTTAAAAATTTTTTTTACACAAACCACATTTTATATTATAAAATATTTAAAATATATTTAATATATTAACACACGTTGTGATATATCTCAAACTTCTATTTCAAATAAAAAAATAGGAAAAAAAATCTGCACTCAAAAAAAAATTAAGTTTTTAAAAAATGTGGTTTATTCCATTCTTATTAAGTATATAATATTTAAAACTTTTTTTTTGTACACTGTTCTGCTATACAATAATACTGCAGAATAGTATTCTAATATGACTTTCCCAAATTTAAATGTGGTGTAATGAAATATTGATGCCCTTTGGAGGCACCCCCTATCGTGGGGCATTTTTTTTAACCAAATAGATGCCGTGGTCATATTACGCGCATAGAAATTATTTTGGGCGCCGTGTCGCTGCATTATCAAACGCACTTTGGGTAAAGAGTGGATTAAGGGAGGGAGCCTGCTCCAAACTCCGTCACCATAATTATGGCCGAAAGTACCCCTATTTTTTTGGGGGCTATACGCGATTTTTTCCCCCAAATTTGGGAGGGGAAAAAGGGGTAGTCTTAAAGTCGAAAATACGGTATGGTCCCTTTTATGGTCGATATCTTAAAGTCCGAAAAATACGGTAGGTGCGTCTTATGGTCCGATGAGTCTTAAAGTCCGAAAAATACGGTACATCAAATGTTGGTACGGGGTTAAAGGGTTGGTCCAGTCGGGTAAATCTTAATACATATTCCCAGGACAACTACAATGCTGAACAGACACACAACCCAATGGATAGGCTGGATTCACACTGCGTATTTCACCTACGCTGTGTAATCTGCAGCAGAGATCTGACACGTTAAGATTTCTATCACTTATTCCACTTCTTTCTTCATATGAATTGTACTGCAATTTACTGCAGCACATATTTCCACTGAAACCAATGGGGCAATGAAGGTGACTTTGATGTGTGTTTTGGTACATACAATTACATACGTGATGAGGTGAATTTTTTACACCAAAAGGTGCATCACAAATAGTCCAGCCATACTTTATTCACATAGACTGACATATATTCATACACACTCACACAGACACATACTATACACTAACCTTCACTTATAATTACCCGTAGGACAGGGACAAAGTATTCCGGTGCTCTCGGCAAATAAGACATAAAAAGCCCCCTCTATGGAAAATTCAGCCCACTCCATGTCTCCTTGCGCCCCCTTCCTGTCTGGGATGTAGTCACCTACCTTTGCCTACCCGTCGTCCCGGCCCCACTAGCTGTTGGGCTGTCTTTTCACTTCAGGGCATTTAGGAGAGATGAACTCTCACAGCAGCCGCACATACACGAGGCAGAGGAGGGGGCGCAGCACGGACAAGGCTGATTATCTGCTGTAGACTGTCCCGCTGTCAGCGCGCTGCAGAAGACCAGGACTGTGGAGGAGCCGCAGCCTCCTGTATTTTACATCAGAAAGCAGCCTTATATTGTTTGAAAAACACCCCCAGAAAAGACATAAATTTTTTTCATAAACTAAGGACTGTAGGAAAGATAGAGGACTGTAAAAAGAAAGAAATACAGGGGTAAGTATTATTATCCCCTGCCCCCTGCAGGCTGCAGCCCTAGGCACTGGACCTCTTGTGCCTTGTGCCCTGCAAAGGAGCTCCCCTTTTAGATTCTGCAGCCGTTGTTATTTATGTGTTAAACATGATGGCGAAACCTCCTCCCCTGGGTGTAGCTGTTTCCGATAACAGAACTGAAAGTTAAGAAACTGTAACAAGTACTGAACAGACATCGACAGACCGAGACGAAAACTTTTGCAGCCCGTGAGTCATATACTCGCCCCAGGGTGAGTTCAGAATGTCTGCGGGGCAGGGTGTATAACGCATCCTCAAACTGCGGCTCCAGCTGTTGGGAAACTACAACTCCCATCATTCCCACTGTTATAGATTATACAAAAGCATGATGGGACTTGTAGTTTCCCAACAGCTGGAGGGCCGCAGTTTGAGAATGCCTGGTGTATAACATGGGGGAGCGGATAAGACTGCTCTTTGTTTGAGTGACCTTAGCTGACTATCAAAAGGGGATGGCAAACTATTGCTATCTGTTATCACCTATGTCCAAATTGGGAGAGGCTGGCTGTAGGACAAGTGATTGCAGGCTCTTGCTCTGTGTTATCAGTCATTTCAAAGGAGACGTTGAGTATAGAACGGTTAAATACAATTTAATGCTCCCTGCTATCAGCCATTAAAGGGGTGATCTCACTACAATAATTGCTGCTTTTTATGTTAAAGATCTTGCAAAAACAATTCACTTTGCAATATATGTCCATTAGCAGTGTCCTACCTATTCCTAGATATCCCCTCTTGTATGGGCTACATCAGCTCCTCAGGTCGATATAGCTACAGACCTGTTTGATCTCTCCTGATAGGCTGCCAGCACTGGTTGTTATAGCTACAGACCTGTTTGATCTCTCCTGATAGGCTGCCAGCGCTGGTTACTATAGCTACAGACCTGTTCTATCTCTCATTATAGGCTGCTAGCACTGGTTGCTATAGCAACAGACCTGTTTAATCTATCCTGATAAGCTGCCAGCACTGGTTGCTATAGCTTCTTCTGACTTGTATCTGTTTTAAGGCTTTTAACTTTAACACCTCTCTCCATGTAGTTATCTCCTGGAGACCAGTAAACCCCCATGCTTTGGCAACCAAAAAAGTAAGAGATTGATTTTGTTCACATCCAATACAAAGACTGCCTTATTATCATGTCACCAGCCTTACCATCTAACACAAGAAAAGGAAGAGAAATTGCCTCAGAATCTAAAGTTTTCAGAATATCTCTGCTTTACCATCACATAGACTGACTACAGGGTAGATCAGGGGTGTCAAGACTAATTTGCCCCTCCATGAAAATGAGTCTATCATTGTCTTGAAAGAGCTGCTGGAGGCTTGGAGGCTACTTTGGATGCCTGGGCAGGGCTGTCTGGGCTAAGCCACAGCATGCAAGTTGCTGAACAGAGCAGTGCGGAGGTGCGTGCTGGAGCTCCGAATTTAAGGTAGTGCTTATTCCCTGTGCTGGTGCCCACACCTCTTCCAAGCTCTGGCTGTGTCCTCCAGAGGAAAGTGGAGAGCCGGTCATTCTGCAGTGCCTTGCATGCAAGCTCGCTAATGTTTTGGCTTGAGTTTTTATAATGTGGATAGAGGGTGTCACTTAGGTTACTTTACACAATGTATTTTTTTAAGCTTAAAGAGGTTGTCTCACTACAAGGATTGCTGCTTTTTATGTTAAAGATCTTGCAAAAACAAGTCACTTTGCAATATATGTCCATTAACAGTGTCCTACCTGTTCCTAGATATCCCCTCTTGTATGGACTGCATCAGCTTCTCGCTATAGCTACAGACCTGGCTTCTACTGCAACCTAGTGGAAGACAGTAAACACACCCCTGAATTCAAAGTGAAACCAAGAAAACAGGACTGAGGTGAGATGAATCAATGTAGTGAGACAACTCCTTTAAAGGCTGGAGTAATATGTTGATTTTTACAATGGTCAAAAAAGTCCTACAAGCATACCGAAATATAATAAAGCGGATAATAGTTTAATAAATGAGGACTCTTCATGTGTAAACAAAGTTTCAGTAATTTTCTTATAATTTCCCAGACTGATGAAAAGCAACAGTGACTTCTGAGGTCATTGCTGATGTCTTTTCTTCTTGACGTGGTGTAGACACACATCTGAATGCTTCAGGACACCAGTCTACAGGGACCAATAAACTTTTACAGGCTCTGGTGCTTTTCCTCAAGCATAAAGCCTCAATTATTTTCTTGGATGAGGGTCGGTCTAGCCTTTTTCATTTTCAAGTTAACTGTATATGAAATATTACAAGGGCGGCACAGAGTTTCTCTTGTTAGGCACTGGTTTCTGCAGTCAGTTCACAGTCTAGTGTCCAACAAACTGAAGTTGAGCTGCTATAGAAACCACAACACTTGAGGGTTAGTCTTCAGCTGCTGATAACTAATTGAGGAGTCAGAAAAGGGTTCAACAGCAGGAAGTGCACAATGTGCCAAAATGTAAAAAGAGGAAGGAAATGGTAACTGATGCATTCTGAGCTGAACTGAGAATCTATTATTATTTTGGTTGTTTATTAACTGTAAGAGTGCTACTCGTATGAAATGCAGAGGGGACAAATACTGTGCATAACATGAATATATGATAGATATAATAACCATGATTACTGGAGCGACTGCGGTTCCTTGGATCCACCACGGTAGATGATTCTAAGGACAATGCTATGTATTCAGATTATATGCACATCCCCCTATAATGACATAGTAATCTTTGTTATTAGGATTGCACATGTAGGATATATATTTGATAAGATCATTTATGAATCATCCTGAAAGTAATAGACCCCAGGCTTGGACAGGCCCACTTGGGAGCAGGGAAGCCCCCTGTGGGCCTTTGGGCAAGACAGGTGACTGAGAGTAGCAGGCCTGGAGCTGATTTTTAATAAGAAAGGCATAGAAATAGAAAGGGAGGCTGAAAACAAAAGGAAGAGTACAGTCATATAGATACAGTAGGTGTAGGGTGGAACCCAAGAATCAACTCCACTGTTGGGCCCCAATAATCAACTCCACTGTTGGGCCCCAAGGATCGACTCCACTGGTGGGCCCCAAGGATCAACTCCACTGGTGGGCTCCAAGAATCAACTCAACTGGTGGGCCCCAATGGTCAAACTCCACTGGTGGGCCCAAGAATCAACTCACTGGTGGGCCCCAAGAATCAACTCACTGGTGGGCCCAAGAATCAACTCTACTGGTGGCCCAAGAATCAACTCCACTGGTGGCCCCAAGAATCAACTCCACTGGTGAGCCCCAGAATCAACTCCCCTGGTGGGCCCCAAGAAACCACTCCACAGGTGGGCCCCAAGAATCAACTCCACTGGTGAGCTCCAAGAATCAACTCCACTGGTGGGCCCAAGAATCAACTCCACTGGGTGGCCCCAAGAATCAACTCCACTGATGGGCCCCTAGAATCAACTCTACTGGTGGGCCCCAGGAACCAGATCCACTGGTGGGCCCCAGGAATCAGCTCCACTGGTGGGCACCAGGAGTCAGCTCCACTGGTGGGCACCAAGAATCAACTCCACTGTTGGGCCCCAGGAATCAACTCCACTGTTGGTCCCCATGAATCCGTTCCACTAATAGGTCTCAAGTGCCTCAGTTAAACAGTGAAACACTCTGGTGGCAAATGTGTGTTGCAATGTCACGTCAATTGATGGACCTTTGGGGTCTGTTGTAATAGTGATCCATAATTGTGTCAGAGCCTGGGCTTACAAGAGGGTCCTTTTATTCTTGTGTCATGAAGGCAGGCTATAGTTGTAGTGAATCTTAAATTTATAATTAACATGAATTTTCGTGCAATTTTAATAAGGAAATGGAGCTGATGATGATGTTTCATTATGTATTTTTTTGTGTTATCCTACAGAGGCTGATTCCACATCCTGCAGTAACCGTGAAGAGTCCTTATAATGGTAACTGGACATGTACAATAACAGTTTAGGCAATTTTTAGAGAACATTATAAAAAAAAAAGAAAAGTTTTTCTACTGGTGTCTCTTGTACTTTGTAAAACATAGATCTTTGTTAGTTTTACTTTCAGACAGTTCATGACAAAGTTTCTTACAAAACCCAACTGAGGTAAAATGTAATCAAACAGCATTTTCATAAAAGGGTGATCAAATAGTTTACCTTTACAGAAGCACTTGCAGACCAAGGTGGTTAACACAGAAGAACTTCAATTTTTCTTTCTTCATACGTAAACACCTACAAACAAATCGGGCAAATAAATACAAACCACAGGGAAAAATTAAAAAACACCAAAGAAACCGAAAAAAATTCCCACAAGTGTAAAAAATATATAATCTTTATTGAAATACATACATGAACAGAATCAAAAAATGTAAAAAAATTGATAATATGATACATAAGCACCCAATATAAAAACTTCTAACACCCTTCACAACACAAAGGTCCATAAGCATATAATAATAACTAGGCTAAGACAACATATCAAGAGTGATTAGACATATAAAAAGATACATATCCAAAAATAATACCATAAGTGTATACTTAACCCTAACACTGACCAGTGTATGGAGAGGAGCAGAAACCTAAACCCACGTTTCGCTTGAAGAAGCGCTAAGCTTTTGGTTTCTTTGGTGTTTTATAATTTTTCCCCGTGGTTTGTATTTATTTGCCTGATTTGTTTGTAGGTGTTTATGTATGAAGAAAGAAAAATTTAAGTTAATGGTTTCAAATCACATGAAGGGTTGGCGGTTGTAGTTCACTCTAGATGGCGCTGTTGTATACACATTTCCAAATACAAGTTTCCAACAGTCTTTAGATTACAATTGATTTACTCAGTCCCATGCTCCACAGTTTCCTTGGACATGTTTTACTTTACACAGACTGCCAGACAATGTTTGCACCAGACATCTTTACAGAACTTGTCCCACTTTAATGTCAACTTTGCAACACAATTAAAGCAAACAATCAGGAGGCGGTTCACTGCTATTTCTAGCCCTTATCTAATGACCCTTACAACCATTCAGTCCATTACACCACAGGTCTGAACCAATCAAACCACATTATAGGCCACATGGCAGCCAACTCTGCTACAAATTGCTCACTAGCATCTGTCATATCAATGTCCCACACAACCCCTCCTGCATCTAGTTTTAACATATTCCTGATATTACCATCCAAACTGCACTAGCTCCCTCTCCTGCTTATGTCTGGCACAGTAGATCTCCCAAAAGTTACCCCCTCCAATGCCCTCAGCCAATACTGCTTAAATGGCTGTCTATAGGAATATCAACATGTTGCCTATCTCATAGACATTCTTAAGCCTTGCTTGAAAATATCAAAGAGATACTGTAAATCTCACCCAATGGGTCTTTCAGAGATTGCCAGGTGATCCACTCTGCACATCCCACATCGAATACCAGCTTTTTTAAATGGACAAGCCTTCAAATGTACGGACATGTCTCTGATGGCCACAAGTCTAAATGCTGCACAAGTCAGAGGTTTACTTGACACCACATATTGACAATCTGTATTCTGCCTCTTTGGCACCAAATCACTCCATAACAGCTTCATGCCCATTCTGAGACCTTCTCTTCTTAGCTGACAGCTGATAGACCAAAAATTGTAGCTGCCAGTAATGATGACAGTGTAAAGCTGGAGCCAGCAATTCACCTGTCCACCAGAACACTGGGGCTTGAGAGCAGGAAAAGCCCGGGAAATTGCGGGGTAGGAGTCAGTACTGAGGTAGTTAAGAGGGAGTCAGGAGAGGTGAGCAGGGTATCCCTGTGAGTAAAAGAAGGCAGGCTAATTACTTGTTTTGCCCTCGGTTGTGGAAGAATGGGTATTAGCAGTGCCAGGAGCACATATAGTCTATAAGGACAGTGGAGAAGATGTATGGACAGAGAGGGAGACTCGCGATGCACAGGCTAGATGCCAAAAAATGTGATGAAAAGGAGAAAGTTATAAGACAGGGTTCCCAGCGAACCCAGGGCAATAGTTTTGAAGACTGCCTATAATTATACCCGCTATCTCCTATCCATGTTCAATAAAACCTATTCAGCTATCATCAGAGCCATCTTTTCCAGTGGGCACACTAGGCAGTTGCCCATGGGCCCCACAAGTGTAGGGACCCCAGGTGGTATATGTTTGTCCCAGGAATACAAGAAGCATACCCTGGATCCCTTGGTTGGCTGTGCTCATTTAACGGTTTGTGTGTTTTTAGGATGTGCAAACAGTTAAAAAAACAAACCAAAGGCTCCTTACCCTGTCTTGTAGCCTGCCAGTTTCTAGACATATGTGATAACAAGGGTGTGCTTGGGGGTGGCTAGAGGCATGACCTAGTGTAATATAATTTATTTGGGCAGGACCCACTGCAGTGCTACGCCCGGGGGCCTATAATGCTGTTAAGACGGCTTTGGCCTTCATCGGTTGTATTGATTGTGCTCCTAGCTCGGCAGCATTATATAGCAACTTGTGGAGATTCCCATAATGCACCAGTCCAGGAAAACAGTGCAAAATCACATAATATAATATCATATCATCTATACAAAACATAACAGACAATATAGTTCAGTCTTTGATGGTATAATGAAGGGATATGCCTTCAGTTCTGTGGGTAGAGGTGTAACTTCAAGCTCTTGGACCCTAGTGCAAAAATTGAAATGGGCCCCCTAGTTACCATGCGTCATTTACAATACTGGTGTTTTTTATGTGGAGGAGAGCTTTTGGGCCCCCTTAGGCTGCAGGGCCTGGTAGCGACTGCTACCGCTGCACCCCCTGTAGCTACGCCCCAGTCTGTGGGGGTTCCCAGTACAGGTGAGCATTGTGTTCGGTTTTACTCCCATAAAACAGAATGATTGAATTGTGTGCAGGCACGACCGGTTCTTCATTCTGAGCCATAGCTTTCAGGGGCTCAGTCCTGAGATTCATTGGTGCGGATCCCAGACTTTAATGGTATATCCTATCAATGTGCCATGAAAGTAGATGATAGGAGCTCCCATTTAATATAAATAGTAGACATAACTGTTAGGGCTTGTTCACACGACATTTTGGATCCTTTTTACGGATCCGTTTTTGACGAGTGAAAAGCGCATCTGGAAAGCGGACCCGAAAAACGCAACAGTTGATAGTTTATTTGGATCCGTATTGTATGCTTACTCCATTCAGAGTCTCCTGCCTGCTCCATTCAGAGTCTCCTGCCCCACTCACCGCTCCCGTCCCACGATCCATCCTGCAGCCGCGCCGTCCTGCGATCCGGCCCCGCTCACCGCGCCGATCCACCTGCAGCCGCTCACTGCGCTTTTCACATCCGCTTTCATGAAGCAAAGCGCCACAGATACATACCCGGAGTGTGGAGCGCCTTTGGACAGGTGCTAAAAGCGGACTCCATTCTCTTCTATGGGCTTTCACTTGCATAACCCGCAATAAGAATTGACATGTCAATTCTTAAAGCGAATGCGAAAAGCGCAGCGCAGGAGAGCCCTCAAAAGCGCATCGGCGAACTCCCCTGAGAACAGCAATGCGCTTTTGCCATTGAACTCAATGTTAATCACATTGACAATTGTTAGATCCATTTTGCGGATCTGTAAAACGCACCACAAAAACATCGTGTGAACAAGCCCTTACTGCTTTATAATACTTTTTATTTAAATTGAGTTTATTTTATTGTTCTTCTTTTATAATGCATTATTTCATATTAAATCCTATAATGTATTACTCATGTTTTTTCATTAATACTTTATATTTTATTTATTTCACATTATAACAAAGTCTATTAATCATGATTTATATTTAAATACTTTATATAGTTTTGAGGTTTACTTTTATATTTTGTTATAACGTATTACATACTGTAATGTGTATTTTAAGTATCTGTTATTTGTGTTTTTTAAATCTTATTTATTCTCCTTTTTATTCATTTTTATCTAAATAGCATTTAGCTTGTTATTGTATTATTTTTATTTAAATGTTATTCATATGAATATTTTTACTATTTTATTTTCTTATTGGTGGACATGTTTCACTTTTTTTTTAATATTCCTGCTTTGGATTTGTTAAAACTAAATATACAAAATCAAATAAATGATGCATAGTTAAAGGGGTTTTCTCACTGCAGTGATTAGCTTTCAACATGTAGGGAAAGGTAAATGTATTTTACTAAATACATTGCTCTTTTGATACTACCCTGGTCAAGAGATAAGAGAGATTTTATATGCTCTGAGTGCACAAAAGTGTCTCTAGGTTACCGCCCATATCTCTCTTCCTGATTACACAGAGAGCAGGGAATGACATCACTGTGGTAGGTCAGAGGAGAGTCCTTATCTGTAACAAGATTATATTAATTATCTTTGGACAGTAAGGAATAGTTTTCACTCATTGGAGCTCTGTAGCTTTGTTTACTCCGTTGTTTGTTTACTACACTTATGTCACTGTAACAAGGTTAGCTAGTTATAAAGGAGCTAAATATGCTAATTGGTGCTATAGAACCACCCACAGCCTGACCAGACAATGTGAGTCTGAAGCTGCCTGTGACTCTGTGAAACAGCATGGTGAAAAAAACCCTTTAAGATGCAATGAGAATTGAGCCTGGCAAGGTCTCTGTGTGATCTCACTGAGTTTTTGTTTTTGTTGCAGATCCTGTGTCTTCTGTTTTTGGTGGCAATAGTGCCGTCAGGTAAGGAGTTCCCTCTTCTAAAAATTCCAGGGGTTTTTTTTGGTTGTGGTGCATGCGGCTGTGATGCTAAACTAATTTTTTGTTAGAGTTAAAAGAAATGACAAGGGACCATACAAGCGGTAGTATTAATACTGTAGGTAGACCCTAAACCTTGCTATCACTCACATTCAACAAAATTTTCAGCTGTAGGTCTAAAGACCTTGTAAGAAATTCTAACTAAAAGTGGCAAACTGTGGTTCCATTGGAGTTTCAGTTTTGAATAGATAGAGGGGGAAGGTTGCTCATCCAGAGTTCCTCCTATATACTTTGTGCTTGTGTCCAACCTGTAATATTATCAATCTAACGCCTCGCTGACACTGAATTTTTACACAGATAGTTGTGCAGATTCTGTGTCATAATTTACATGAAAACAATGTGGAACCTCATTCCATCGTTTTCAATTCAAATCAATGTGTCGTAGTTCAGACAGCAAAGATTTACTTTGGAAATCCAGGTTGGAAATCCATGTTTGGGGAAAAAAAAGTGAGTTGTGAAAATTTTGTGGCATTAAAAGTGAAAATCCACAGAAGAAAAAATAATATGCCACAGATTTTAAAGGGGTTGTCTCACTACATTGATTCATCTTACCTCAGTCCTGTTTACTCGGTTTCACTTTGAATTCAGGGGCTTTTTTACTGGCTTCTACTAGGCTGCAGTAGAAGCCAGGTCTGTAGCTATAGCAACCAGTGTGGGCAGCCTATCAGGAGAGATCAAACAGGTCTGTAGCTATAGAAACCAGTGCTGGAAGCCTATCAGGAGAGATTGAACAGGTCTGTAGCTATAGCAACCAGTGCTGGCAGCCTATCAGGAAAGATCACACAGGTCCTTAGCTATAGCAACCAGTGCTGGCAGCCTATCAGGAGAGATTGAACAGGTCTGTAGCTATAGCAACCAGTGCTGGAAGCCTATCAGGAGAGAGGGAACAGGTCTGTAGCTATAGCGACCTTAGGAGCTGATGCAGCCCATACAAGAGGGGATATCTCAGAATACGTAGGATACTGTTAATGGACACATATTGCAAAGTGAATTTTTTTTTGTGCAAGATCTTTAACATAAAAAGCAATTTTTGTAGGAAGACAACCCCTTTTAAGCCTAAAAAAATACATTGTGTAAAGTAACCTAAGTGACACCCTCTATCCACATGTAAAACTCAAGCCAAACTAGACCTGCAAGCCGAATCTGGCCCACCACGGCATTTTATGTGGCCCATGAGTGCTTGGAAATAATATACAGGGATGGACAAGGTCCATCTGCAGAATGACCGGCTCTCCACTTTCCTCTGGATTACACAGCCAGAGCTTGGAAAAGGTGGTGACACCAGCATAAGGAATGGGCACTACTTTGAATTCGGAGCTCCAGCACGTACCTCCACACTGTTCTGTTCAGCAACAGGTTGTGACCTGACATCACTGCACAGGCACCCAAAACTACCTCCAAAGCCCTCCAGCAGCCCTTTAAGGCCAATGACAGAGCTGATTTGGCCCTCCATGAAAATAAGTTTGACACCTCTGTTCTACCTGTGTAGTCAGTCTGGATGATGGTGTGATGGTAACACAGAGATCTGAAAACTTAAGGTTCTGAGTCAATTGTCGAGAATTTCTCTTCCTTTTCTTGCGTTATCATCATGTCACCAGCCTTCTGATCTAAGGCAATCTTTGACTCCAAATAAAGCTCTTACTTTTTTGGTTGCCAAAACATGAAGTTTACTGGTCTCCAGGAGATAACTACATGGAAAGAGGTGTTAAAGTTAGAAGCCTTACAACAGATACATGTTAGAAGAAGGCCATAATGTCCATGAGTCATGATCACAAGCCACCACTGAGCAGAGAGGAGCCCCATTTAGATCTATATCCTTAAACCATATTACTCATCATTGTTTCTCATAGAATGGGAGTGAAATAATGGAAATGTTCTGTAGATCTGGACTAAGGTCCAACTATACATAGACTCTGCCGAGAGGCATGTGCTCTATGGGGTTGTCCTATAGAGTTGGAGCCCTGGACAAGGCTCCATTACTTGAATATATGTGTGGGTACTTATGCTCTCTAAGGCTCATTCACACAGTGTTTTTGACAAGTATTTTGTATCAATATTTGCAAGTCAAAACCAAGAACGGGTCCAAAGCACAGGAGAGAGACAAGCTTTTCCATTATTCTTTTTCCTTTCTGTAAGTTTCATAATTGGTTTTGGTGTCACCTTGTGAACCCAGACCAATATGTCTATACATAAGTTTCTTTCATCAGTAATTTTAAAGGTACATACAAAACCAGTGACAAGGAACCTAGTCAGTGAAGAAACCTGCATGGTCTGTGGGATATGGGAGGGTAATGGGGGCAGAGTTCAATGTTGCTTAATATTAATTTTCTTTCCAGGTGTCTTTACCATAAATGAGGAAAAAGTGACCTGCAAGCTCTATGGCAATGTTGTGTTGCCCTGTAATTTCATTTTTGTGAGAGATCCAACAGATTTGACCTTGATCTGGGGGAGGGAAGAAAACCAAAGAAAATTGTTGCTCTACAAACTCGAGAAAGAAAAAAGAAAAACTTGAGGAGCAGGATTCCAGATACGAAAATCGTGTAGAATTATCCAAAGAGTTTAAACAAGGAAACCTAGCGCTTACACTGACAAACGTCTCATATAAGGACGAGGGAACTTACTACTGCCGAGCTGCCAACAACAAGGGTCATGGTGAGAAGAAGGTCATATTGTCCATTAGTGGTAAGTGCTTTTCTGTCTACTTATATACAGTAATATTGAGACTTCTAAGATCTTTTCTTGTACGTGAATAACTGTGACAAGCAGGGAGGTGAGTCCACGGGGTCAGATGCAAGAGTTGACAGTAACTACGTCAGGGAGTGTATCATGTTGCTAATCATAGCGTGGCCGCTCTAGGTGAAAGTCGCGGTACCTACAAGGTACAGAGGAACAGGCAGAGACAGGTTAGTAGTACAGGCAGGTGGTCAGTGCACTTTGCATTCTAGCAGAGTCAGGAGTCACATGGAAGGTCAGGGCAGGTGGCAGCAGAGAGGTCAGAACATGAAGCCAAGGGTCAAAACAATTTACTGCTATGTATCATAACAGGGATAACATAGTCTACTTGCATAGTGGGACAAAAAAAAATAAAAACAAAAAAGGAAAATCAGTCAAAAAAAATGTTTGAACATGTAAAAAATAAAAAAATAAAAACCTATGTTTCCCTGACTCTTTATATTGTAGAGAAAAATTAGAATGTTCATATTCTAATAATTACATAGTTTGTAAGGTCAAAAAAAGACAGCCGTCCATCCAGTTCAGCCCTTTTGTGCTGCAGTGTTGATCCAGAGGAAGGGAAAACCCCCCTGAGGTAGAAGCCAATTGTCCTCATTTCAGGGAAAAATTCCTTCCCAACTCCAATCTGGCATCAGAATAAATCCCTGGATCAACAATTCTTCTCCAGAATCCGGGTCACTATAACTTGTTATATTATTACATCTAGAAATGTATCCAGACCCTTCTCCAGAATCCTGGTCACTATAACCTGTTATATTATTACATCTAGAAATATATCCAGACCCTTCTCCAGAATCCCGGTCACTATAACTTGTTATATTATTACATCTAGAAATGTATCCAGACCCTTCTCCAGAATCTCAGTCACTATAACTTGTCCTATTATTACATCTAGAAATGTACCCAGACCCTTCTCCAGAATCCTGGTCACTATAACCTGTTATATTACTACATCTAGAAATGTATCCAGACCAGGTTCGGACTGGGATGCCGGGGGATCGGTGAATCCTCCGGTGGGCCCCCCCCCTAGCCACTGTGGGCCCCGGAGGCAGTGCCGCCGCTCCCAGGGGCCCGGCCGCACATTCGGTCACTGAACGCAGACCGGGCCCGGTAGCCTAATGTCCCCGACTCCCGGGGCTGTGCGGTGTCAGCGGAGCCGAGGGCCGCCCGCGCTCGGCTCCGCTGATTGCCCTGGCAGGATTAAGGCATTAGGCCTTAAGCCTGCCGGGCGCCGCCCCCTACTGCTGAGGTAGGTGGCACGGTAACGTCACATCACCGCGCCGCCTATGCAGCGCCACAGTAGACGCCGGCGGCAGCACGGTGCGGCTGGAGCGGGAGCCGGTGCCATGTAATTGGCTGTTTTTTGTTTTTTTTTTTTTAAATCTACCTACAAGGGCCCTTGCTACTACAAAGGGGGCCCTGGCTACTACATAGGGGGCCCTGTCTAATATAAAGGGGGCCCTGGCTACTACAAAGGGGGCCCTGGCTACTACAAAGGGGGCCCTGACTACTACAAAGGGGGCCCTGACTAATATAAAGGGGGCCCTGACTACTACAAAGGGGGCCCTGGATACTACAAAGTGGGCCCTGACTAATATAAAGGGGTCCCTGACTAATATAAAGGGGGCCCTGGCCACTACAAAAGGGGCCCTGACTAATATAAAGGGGTGGGCCCTACTATATAAAGGGGCCCTGACTACAAAGGGGCCCGGGCTACAAGGGGGCCCTGACTAATATAAAGGGGGCCCTGGCCCTACAAAGGCCTACTAATAAAGGGCCTGCACTAAGGGGGGCCCTGACTAATATAAAGGGGCCCTGGCTACAAAGGGCCCTACAATTAAGGGGGCCTGGCTACATTGGGGCCCTGACTACTATAAAGGGGGCCCTGGCTACTACAAAGGGGGCCCTGACTAATATAAAGGGGGCCCTGGCTACTACAAAGGGGGCCCTGACTAATATAAAGGGGGCCCTGGCTACCTCCACAGTAGCTAAAGGGGGGAGGGCCCTGACATCCTGCACGCTAGCTTAAGGAGGCCCCTTACTACCTGTATAATACCTAAAAGAGACCCCTAACTGCCTGTATAGTACCTAAAGGAGGCCTTAACTGCCTGTATAGTACCTAAAGGGGCCCTGTCTGTATGCTACCTAAAGGAGACCCCTAACTGTCTGTATAGTACCAAAGGAGACCCCTAACTGCCTGTATACTACCTAAAGGAGTCCCTAACTGCCTGTATACTACCTAAAGGGAGTCCCTAACTGCTTGCAGCCTATATAAAGGGGACCCTAACTGCCTACAGCTTACCTAACTGGGGGAAACCACCTACCTACAGCTTAACTAATTGGGACTCACCAACACCTACCTACAGCCTACCTAACTGGGGTCTACCAACCTAACTGTAGCCTATCTACTTTCCTAATTGGGGCCTGCTTATCTACCTGGGGGCTATTTACCTACCCACCTGTGGCTATGTACCCACCAACCTACCTGGGGCTGGCCTACCAACTTATCCAGCGAGATTAGACCTACCTAAATAGGGCCTATCTAGTTACTGGGACCTTGCCATTTTGCCTACCTGCCCTAGGGTCTTGCCTACCTCCCTGGTAATAAAATTTGAGAGGGCAGCAGTCCATAGTTGTATATTATCTCCGGGGGGTTAGTCCTCTCCCCACCTTCCAGCCCCTTGGATACTAGGCCTCTAAGTTATGGCTTGTACCCGCTCTCCCACTCCTGGGAAGTTTGTACAGAGGTGGGAATAGGTGAAGAGATGATATTTGTGTGTAATTTCTGCAGGGATGAGTGGTGGCTGGGACAAGTCATCATGGCGATGTGGAACTCATGCAGAAGAAAAGGGGAAAAAGAAAACTCATTTGAGAAGAGAACGACTCATCGTTTAAGACGTCCTGGGATTCCCTGATTTCAGGGTTATTTTTTACATTTTAATGTGTTTGGTAAACCTGAGCTGGTGTCGGACCACTATGTGGTCTCTATATGGCGGGAGTGTAGGTTATACTTGAGCTGGTGTCTGACCTCTCTGTGGTCTCCATATGGTGGTGTTGTAGGTTATATCGACACGGGTATAGTGCCAGCGTGCATGTGTCCCTGATTGTAAGAGTGAGGGAACACTTGACCCTGTGATAGGAGTTAGACTTTTACTTCCTTGCTGGTGTCTCTTTTAGAAGGTGGGGAGGTGCGTGACCAAGGGAAACGTGGAGGGGGATTTTGTATGTGGGGGGAGGGGGATATTGTATGTGGGTGGTGGGGATATTGTTTTTGGGTGGAGGGGATATTGTATGTGGGTGGAGGGGGATATGATGTGGGTGGAGGGGGTATTGTATGTGGGTGAGGGGATATTGTATGTGGGTGGAGGGGGATAAATGTATGGTGGGTGGAGGGGGATATGGATGGAGCTACTTTGCCTGTGTCTATGATATGTTAGACTGACAAATGTGTGACTCACTTGGTATTGTACTACACAATACAGTTCTGTTTTGCACACTGTATTATGTGGTAAAATTGGTGCATTTATGTCCAAGAGGCCGGTAATATTTTCATGTACAGTAGGGTGGGCCCCCGAGATCAACTCCCCTGTGGGCCCCAGACCGCCCTAGTCCGACACTGATCCAGACCCTTCTCCAGAATCCTGGTCACTATAACTTGTTATATTATTACATCTAGAAAAGTAATCCAACCCCTTTTCCAGAATCCCGGTCACTATAACTTGTTATATTATTACATATAGAAATGTATCCAGACCCTTCTCCAGAATCCCGGTCACTATAACTTGTTATATTATTATGCTCCAGAAATGCATCCAGACCCTTTTTGAACTCTGTTAGTGAATTCACCATGACAAGTCCCTCTGGCAGAGAGTTCCACAGTCTCACTGCTCTTACAGTAAAGAATCCCTTTCTATATTTATGTAGAAACTTTCTTTCCTCTAGATGTAGAGGATGCCCCCTTGTTCTGGATCCAGCCCTGGGTATAAATAGATTATAGGAGAGATCTCTATATTGACCTTTAATATATTTATACATATTTATTATGTCCTCCCGAAGTCTTTTCTTTAAACTAAATAACCCCAATCTTGTCAATCTTTCTGGGTACTGTAGTCCACCCAGTCCTTTTATTATTTTTGTTGCCGCCTTTGTACCTGTTCAAGCTCTACAATGTCTTTCCTGTGCACTGGTGCCCAAAACTGTACACAATATTCCATGTGTGGTCTAACCAGTGACTTGTAAAATGGGAGAATAATGTTCCCATCATGTGCCTCTATGCCCCTTTTAATGCACCCCATGATCCTATTTGCCTTGGCAGCTGCTGCTGACACTGGCTGCTACAATTAAGTTTACTGTCCACCAGGATTCCCAAGTCCTTCTCCATGTCACTATTACCCAGCCTTTTTCTATTTAACATGTAATCATATAATGGATTTTTCCTCCCCATGTGCACAACCTTGAATTTATCTGTTTTAACCCTAATCTGAAACATCTCTTCCAATGCCTACAACTTATCCAGATACCTTTGTAATAACACATTATACTCTCTTGTGTGGATTCATTTACATCGCTTAGTATCATCTGCAAAGATTGATAATCATATATTGTTTTCAATGTATACAGTAATCACAGAAAAAAACATGCAGTAATTTGAATATTTTTATGAGCTGGTTGTGGTCTATAAAAGCTCAGGGATCGACCCGGATGGCAAAATCTCTAGCTCAGCGCTTGCAGTTGTATGTATGTAAATAAATACTATCGCACAGATGACGAGTATGTAATCCATTGTTGGTTTATTCTCTTGATCTGTGAGGTTCCAGATTATTCACGTCACTATATTTCTTGCTTGCAGATCTGAATGCGGATCTCCCCACGGCAACAGTGGTGACTATTGAAGGGAAGCAGCGATGGAAGTGTATGGGCTCCGGTGTTTACTACATTCCTCAGGTCCAGTGGATCACTGCAGAGAGAGAAGAATTATTCATTGATAGAAGTCCAAATGTCACTGAGCATAGAAATGGCTGGAAGCTGGTGGAGTCTGTACTGGATCATGATGTGCAGCCAAATGTACAAGTGTTGTGTCATATCAAGGAAGGAAGGTTGAAAAGATCTGCTCGAGCCGTCGTGTCAGGTATTGTCCTCATATATAGTCATACTTACTAACTCTCCTTATCTCAGGGAGACTCCCCGACCGGTGGGGTCCCCCGGTCTCCCTAAGAGTTTTTAAATCTCCCCTATGGTAGGTTTGCCAACCAATTGGTAAACCACCGGCGGGATGGTTTTACTGCCGGTATTTTATTTGCACCGGCCATTTCAAGTACTGGTAACCTTTAGAATACACTCTTGGGCAGCCTATTAGGGGAGGTTCACATGGATTATTTGAACGCTGTTTGGCCACTGATTTTTTAAGAGCCCAAAACAGCATCAAAACCTCGTCTAAAACTCGCTTCTTCCGAAGAGGTTTTTGATGAGGTTTTAACCCCTTAAAGGGGTTGTCTCGCTCAAAAAAAATTTTGCTTTTTAAATTGTAGGGACACAAAAATAAAGAAATTTTTTAAAATATATTTCTTTGTTCCCCTGTTTTCCCTAAGGAGATACAAACGTTTTTTTACCCTCCCTGCTTATTTTGTTCCCTCCGTAACCACCCTTAAACAAATTTTCCCCCCCGCTGTTTGTTCTATTGATAGCGTGAGGAGTCATCAACGGTCTTTCCGTTTTCCCGTGCTGCTCAGCATAAAAAGTTGATTTATGTAAAAAAACAGAATGTTTAATTGGGCTTTTGTTTTGGGGATCAGATAAGCTTTTAATTTTAAATCCGTTTATATATTTTTAAACAGCCGCTTGTGCTTGCAGTCATAGCGGGTTTTCCATCCCGTAAATTCAACCCAGTAGCAATTGACCAAACCAAAAAATTAAAAATTTTTAATTTTTTAAAAGTTTTAAAAAGCAAAAAAAAACCTTGCGGTTAAAAATGAAAAAACAAGGCGGAATCTTATGGGAAAATTTTTCCTTTTAATTTTCGCTTTAAAATTTTTCCAGGGAACCGCATGGGGGTTTAAAAAAGAGGAGAAACCCTGGACGCTTTTGGGGCAGTGAGATTTTAACCTGACCCTTTAAATTTACTTTTTCCCGGGGGAAAAAACAGAAAACAAAAATTTATTAAAGGGAATTTTTTAATTAAAAAAAAACCCCTTTAAGATTGTTTTTTTCTTTTCAAGCCTCGGGGGGATATAGGGAAATCAAAGGTTTTTTCCCAATTTAATCTTTCCTCCTTTAAAAAACGGGAGCATTGTTTTTTTTTAATCCCACATTTTTTTAAACTTCCCCCAAATTTACACCCATTTTAAAAACTTTTTTAAATTTTTTTTTGTTTAACCCTCAAAAAAAATTTCCTTTGCCCAGTTTTTTCATGGGTTGTTTTTTTTTACTTTATCCCCCCTTTCCCCAAAATTTTTCTTTTTTGGTTCTGTTTTTGTTTTTAAAACATTTTAATGGCGGGGAAACCTATGTTTCGTTTTTTTTTAAATTTTTTCCAATTTCTGTAGTCTGTCCAAAAATAAGGTTTACCGCCCATGGGCTTTTTAAATGGGGGTTTACCAGGGGAGTTTTACGTTGCAGGAAAAAAAACCCGCGCTTTTTTGAAATAAGTTTTAACCTTGGGGAAGGATGATTTATTTTTGGGCCCCCTTTTTAAGGTACTGCGTTTTGAACAAAAAAACAGGGATATGGGCCTTTTTTTGCGTTTTTTTAAAAATCTGTTTTTTTATTTTTTCTCTTTTTAGTGGGGAAAAGTTAAAACCCCAAATAAATTGCCCAAAGGGCTTTTCCCCTTGGGGTAAAAAAACATGGGTTTTTCTCTTTTAAAAAACAATCCCCCTTATTGCAGGGTCCCCCTTTGAGATTACCCGTTTTATTGATTTTTTTTTAAATTAATTTGGGGAATGCCTTTCTTTTTTTGGGTTTAAAAAATGAAATTTTCCTTTTATCCTGGCTTTTTTTTTTTCCCTTGGTTTTTTTTAATAAGAAAATTTCTCTTTTTTTTTGGGCTTTCAAGTTTTTTTTTTCCTATCTCTAGTAAAACTTTACCCTTTTTTTAAAAACCCCCGTTTTTTTTCAAAAAATTTCCCGGGAATTAGCCATATGAATTTTTTCCCAAAGGTATAATTGGTCATGGGAAAAATGCTTTGGGGATCGTAAAAAATTTCCCCTTTTGGGGGAATTTCCCGGTAGTTTTCACTTGTGGGGGCATGAAAGTTTCAGGGATTTTTAATACGTTTTTTCGATCTGTTTTTTTTTGTGTATTTGTTTTTTTGGGGAACCCCTTGGAACTTTTTTTTTTTAAAATTTTTTTTACTTTCTAAAAATGTTTGGCCCGGGTTTTTTCTTTGCCCTTGGGTTGGATTTTCCAATTAATTTGGTTTGTAAGTTTGAAAATTTTTTTGGGGGGAATCCTTTAAGTTGTGTTTTCCCGGGGCCCGCCCCAAAGGAGGGAAACCCCCCCGGTCATCGACTTATTTTTTTTCCCAAAGGACAGGGTATATTTTTTTTCCCCTTTATTCTGAAAAAAAAGGATGTATTTTTTTTCCAATCCCAGCCTAAAGGACAGGGGGCCCAAAATTTGGGGGGCCCCCAAGGGGGACCCCAATTCGAGGTTTCCCCTTTTGTTGAAAAGGTAAAAAGCTTTCACCCCAAAAATCTAAAAAAAATTTTTTCTTTAGGAAAGGGTTCCTGAAAATAAACTTTAAATTAAAAAAGAAATTATGTCAAATTATTTTTAATTTTTCAGTTTTTCATTTAGTGCCCCCCTTTTTCTGTATCTTTAACCTTCTTTGTTGGGGGATGTTTTTTAAAAATTAATGATTAATATCAAAAAAGGAAAACAAAAAATGTTATGCCCTTTTAGGGTTCAATGCTCCCCCAATTTATTTTTTTTTAAGGGAATTTGGGGAGGGGTTTTTCCCTCAAAGATTTTTTGGGGGGTTCCGTTTTAAACTTTTATTTTGAAAAAATAACGGGGCAATAAAATTTTCGAAATTGGGGTTTCCCAAAAATTTAAGTGGCCCCCGGGTTTCCCAATTTGGGTTTCAAACCCGGGGGGTGATTTGCATCAAATTTTAATTTTTCCTTTGGACCAATTTACAAAATAGGTTTCCCTCGGTTTTTTCTGATTGTTGGGAGAAATTTTTTTTTCTTTTTTTTTTTTTATAGTAAAAAAAGGACCTTCAATATGGGCCCCCTCAAAAATTCATTTAAAGTTTTTTTTTTAAATTCATTAGTAGGCCCCCCCACTTAGTTTTCCCTTTTTATACTTTTTTTATCCCCCAATTTGGGTTTTTTTTTTGTTTTCTTCTGGGTTTTACGGGGGATTTTTTTTTAATTAGGGAACAGTCCCCCCCCCCCTTATCCGCCTTTTTTTTATAATTATGTTTGGATCCAATTTTAATTTTTTTTAAAGGCTTTTTTTTTGGCCCTATTCCATTAGGTTTGCAGGCTTTTTTATTTCATTCCATCCCTTTTTTAATTTCTTTTAGTCCCAGCGGGTTTTGAATACTTTTAGAGGGGGCCCAATTTTTACTTTCTGGATCGAAAGTACTCTTCCAAATAGATTTTTTTTTTCCCCTTATTTTTTTTTTAAAATGTTTGGGAATAAATCCCCTTTTTTTTTTTAAATTTGGCCAAAACTTTTTTTAATGGTATATTGGACCCTTTGGGGGTTAAAAATCGAAAAAAAAAAATCAAAAAAATTGTAAATTTCTTTAAACCGGCACAAAGTTAAAGCCCCTTGTTAAAAATCGCATTCGGGGCCCCTTGCTTTAAAGGGGTTTTAGAAGAAATATTTTTTAGCCAAAGCCCTCTAGGTTTTCTTTTTGTTGCCCCTTGTTGGGGTTTTTACTCTCGCATCTAGGGGCCGTAGTTGTTTTTGCCCAGGTCTCCTTGATGAAAATTCCCATTGCGGGCCGCCAGCCCCCAAAACCATCTGAATTGCTGTTTTCTTCAAAAAAAAATCTTCTTATTTTAGTAATTTCTTCTGAATAGTTTTTTTGTGGTTTCTTTCGGGCAAAAGGGTTATCATCTGGGGGTAGTTTTTTCCCAATTTGCTCGGAGTGGGGCCCTGTTCACATTGAATCTAAAAGGGGATTGCGATTACTATTTTGGGCCCAGGAAATTTACTCGATTGAATGGCTTCTTTCCTTCTTTTAAAAGGGGCCCAATTTTAAAAAAATTTTAAAAAAGGGCCTTTAAAAAAATTAAGTCAAAAGGGGGCTCGGGCATAAACCCTTTTGAAAATGAAAAAGAGTTTAAAAAAAATTTCTGTAAAAAAGTGTTTTAAAAACCCGTAAAATTCAAAATTTTGAAAGGGCAAGGGGCCCAAAGGGGTTTGAAAGACAAACCCCAAAAAAATTTTTTAAAACATTTTTAAATCCCAAAAAAAGCCAAAGTCAGGGGCAAGGGGGCCCCTTTAAAAACCCGTGTTTGGGGAGCTGGCCCTTGGTGAAAAGAGAAAGAAAAGGTAAAAATTTGGGTTTTTTCAGCTCGATATACTATCAAGGGGAAAAGTAGTGGGGGGGTTTGGGAAAGGCAGTTCTAGGGGGTTTTGTAAGTACTTTTTAAAAAAATTCATTTTGCTATAATTAATTGGCTCAGTGTAGAAAAAGGAAAGAAAAGGGTTTAAAAAAAACTGAATGTGAAAAAGGGCTCCAGGCCCCTGAGGGCCCATTCCCCAAAGGGAGTTTTTTAAAGGGGTTTTCAGCTCGGTTATCAGTGTGCCCGGGGAATGTTATTTAGTTTTTCCCTTTTGGGGGATGGTATAGTCCCAGGGAAAACTGGGAAAGGAAAAATTTTTAGTTCCCATTTTTTTAAAAAAGGGTTCAAAGTTTTGCCCAGGAAATTATAGCCCAGTAAGTTTAACATCTGTTTTTGGGAAAAAAGTTTGAAGGGTTTCATTAGGGACTATAAAACAGGAGTATTTTGGGGCCAAAACCAAAATTTATTATTGGGTGTTTTGCCAGAATGGTTTTTAAAAAGGCCCAAGCTGTCAGACCAATTTGTTTTTTTTTTTAAAGAAGAGGGGAGTAGAATTTCTGGAAACCGGGGGCAGCTGTGGATATTTGGTTTTTTAGACCTTTTGAAAAGGCTTTTGCCCACTGTCCCGTTTAAGCTTTTGGTTAGGTAACTGAACCCAAATTGGGTTAGGTTTAACAGTTTTGTTTTGGGATTTAAAAAACTGGCTGCGGGTCGTACCAGAGAGTGGTGGAAAATTTTAAATCCAAACTTGAGGGGGTCCCGGGTTTGAGAGTGGTGTGCCGCAGGGCCCCAGTATTGGGTCCCCCTCTTTTTAATGTTTTTATTAACGTATAGTGGAAAAGGGGATCTTTTAGCACGGTTTCGATTTTTGCAGGGGCCCCCAAGCTTTTGTGGGGTTTGGGTGCAATTAGGGAAGTTGCTCTTTAAATTGAAGCAGTTTTGGACACATGAGTGTTTGGGGCATAAACTTGGAAAAAAGGGGGTTTTTCCAAAGGGGGGAAAAATGAAAGGGTTCCCCTCTGGGGGAAAAATTAAAATATACAGGCATCAAAATGTCCTGGGGGTGGGGAAAAAATTGGAAATTCGTTTTGTTGAGAAAGTCCCGGGGCGTTTTGTAGATTTTAAACCCAAAACAAAAACAGATGAAATGAAAAATCAGCTGCCTCTAAGGCCGGGTAAGATATTGGCGGGGTTTTAAAAAGGGAGGCATGGACTCGGGGGAAAAAAAAGGATGTCATTCTACCCCTTTTAAAAAAGCTTTTGGTGCGGCCTTCACTTAAAAATATGCTTTTTCATTTTCGGGGCCCCCCGTTTTAAAAAGATTTTAATAGGGGGTTAGAGAGGGAAAAAGACGAGAAACCAAACTTTTTAAAGGGGAATGGAGCATTTTAAAGTTTGAGGCGATTTTGGGAAAAATTAAAATTATTTAGTCTTAAAGAAAAGCCGGCTTCGGGGGGGACATGTTTTAATTATTTATAAATGGTCCCTACAAAAAGTAGGGGGGAAAAAAATTTATTTCGGGTTTGGAAGCCCCTAAATGACAAGGGGACTTTTCCCTTTTGGACTAGGGGAAAAAAGGGAAATTTTAATCCCCAGAAGGGGGAAAAAGGTTTTTTCATTTGTAAGAACTAAAAATTCTGTGGAATAGCCCCCGAGGAGTTGGTCACAGCAGGTTTTGTAGAGAGTTTCAAAAGGCTTAGATATTTTCCCCTGGAACAAAAAGAATATTAATTCCCGTTGGGCTGGGTTTTAAAATTCGGGGTTTCCTGGCGGTGGGGGGGGGCTCAAAGGGGGGGGTTCCAGATTTTGGGTCTTATGGAGCGGGTTTTTGGGGTTTTGTTTGTGGGTTTCGGGGGCTTAAAACCAGGGGAAACCCGGGGTTTAAGTCCTTGTCTTCTCCCCTCACCCACATTTTCCCCCCCCTTTGGTTAAAACTCGATGGACATGTGTCTTCTTTAAAACCTACAAAACTATGTAATATGAAAATATAAACATATAGGTCTTGGGGTACCCCTTTCCAAATTTTTTTTAAGCTTTTTTTGGAGAAATTTTGTTTTTTTTGAGGGTCCATATTTTTTGTCAATTCTTCTTGAGCAATGTTTAAATCTTTTTAAATTGATGTTGTGAATTTTATATGCCTCCCCCATTTTTTGAAATTTCGTTTTGTTTGGTAAATTGCTTTTTGGGTAAGGTTGCGGGGTTAAGGGAACAAAAGATCCTGGAATATTATGGGAAAAATTGCATACCAGCGTTAAACGATTTTTCCCTTCCATCTGGTAGAAAAAAAGGGTTTGGGGAAAGGGGACTTCTAAAATCCTCCCCCGGTTTTTCTAGATCCCTTTTCCCCTTTCTTGCTAAAAGTCGTTGCTGGATTTTTTTAAAATTTACCTCTTTCTTTCTAAGGTTTTTCTAATCGCTTAGGAAAATTTCCCCCAGGGGCAATTTTTCCCCCCCCTTTTATTAAAACGGGAAAGGGTTCCTTTTCGGCCTTGTTAAGAATTTTCTAAGAATTTTAGTTTTCTCTGTATCCGTAAAAATAAAAAAACCCCTCTGCCGGCGTCCGTACACTTTGCTTTTCCCCTTTTTCAAAAGTAGACAAAAGTAGTCAATTTTAAATCAAACACAGGATTTAAAAACCCAATGTTTTTCACTTTTAATTATAAAGTCCTGTTATATATAATTTAAGCAGCCGCTTGTGCTTGCAGTCATAGCGGGTTTACCATCCCCGTAGCGTCCAGCTACTCCTCTTCTAACCTCATGCGGTCATGAAAGTTATGCTGTATTAAGGACTTTCCGATAATTATTCCGCTTGTTTTTTCTATGAAATTCCAGCAAGTTGTTGCTTGTTATACTTTTAACAATATTAAAATTTGTAATTTTCAGCGTTTGGTCATATTGCTACATAGATCAGATAAGAAGTCCTGTTAGTAGTTTGAGAAGCTAATCTGATCTAATTAGCATCTGAAAGCACAACCGAGCTGTACAAGCAGGAGCTTATGCAAATGAGTCAGTCTGAACCAGGAAGTGACAGAGTATTTCATTCATGCATTCTCTGAAACTCTGAAGGGAGACAACTCCTTTAAGGACCCGGGGTTTTTTTTTTGGTGACACGTTCGTTTTTCCCTCCTCGCCTTCCCAGAGCCATAACTTTTTTATTTTTCCACCTACATAGACACATGAGGGCTTTTATTTTGCGGGACAAGATGTATTTCTAATGGTTTTTTTTTACTATAACTATAAAATATACTGGAAACCGCAAAAAAATTCCCAAAGTGGGACAAATTATGAAAAAAAATGTATTTTCGCCATGTTTACGGGGGTTTTGCCTTTACGGCGTTCAATCGTCAGTAAATATAATGTGTTATCTGTAGTCTACAGGTTGATATGCATCCGGCAATACCAAACATGTAGGGTTTCCGTTCTGTTTTGGTAGCGTAAAAAAATTCCAAACATTTCTATTTTTGAAATTTGCGCCACGGCGCCATTTTGTGCGACCAATAACTTTTTTGTACTAACACCTACGGACATCAGTGAGGGGGCATTTTTTGCAGGCTGAAGTGTACTTTTTATCGCTAGCAGTTTGGAATGCTTGCAACTTTTTTATCATTTTTATTCCATTTTTTGAGTGACGTAAAATGACCAAAAACGCAATTTTTTGGCGATTGGGAAATTTTTTTTCTTTTACGGTGTTCAGTGTACGGGATAAATGATGTTATATTTTTATAGATCGGACTTTTTCGGACGTGGCGATACCAAATATGTGTGACTTTTTTATTATTTTAATGATTTTATTTGTAAAATGGGGAAAGGGGGGTGATTTGAACGTTTTAAAACTTTTTTTTTGTACTTAAAACTTTATTTTTTTTTTTTTTTTCTGTAACATTGAGGCCACCTATGGTGCTTGACCACTAGGGGGCGCGATTGTTAATACAACCTAATGCATTGCAACAAAGATGGCGATTTCCCCACTTCCTGTCTGCGGACGGAAGTGGGGCAAACCGGCCAGTATAAGTGACGGGAGCCTTCACAAGGCTCCCCACCACCATGCCCGGTCGTTGGATCCGCGCAGCGTGCCGATGACCGTAACGATCGGTGCGCGGCACCGATCGGTGTTCATTCAGACGCCGCGGCCATCTTTGCCGCGGTGTCTGATGGGTTAAACAGTGCCAGCAGGCGGAGCCACCCGCCGGCGCTGTTACTGCCGGGTGTTAGCGTACTCATACGCCCAGGGTCGTTAAGGGGTTAATGAGGTTTTGGATGAGGTTTCCTGCCATACAAATTAATAGGGCAAAAACTGTGCCGAAAAATGCTACAAAAGTTGACAATGTTTAATCGGTTTTAGCCTAATGCTCTATGGCAGCTAAACCGCTTTATACATCTGAGAACTTTTTTATTACCAGCTGGGGGTTGCTCTGTATATAGTGGTGGTGCCAGGGTAAAGAATCATGAGACGCTGCCTTGACATCACCTGGTGCAGAGGGGATACATTGTAGCTCGGCTCTGAAGGAAAGCTGATTGATGTGCTGTCACCCAGCTTGGATGTTGGTTAGGAGATTCAACGTCCAGTAAAGCTGAAGGATACCACATCCCTTATTAGCTTTCATCCAAAGCTGTTACACAGATGTGACAAGCGGGTGTGTCTTTGTGTAAAAGAGGGTGTGGCATGTTAACCGGGGGTGTGGCCCACTCAAACAATCAAGGCGACAAGCTGCAATTCAAAATCTCCCTGAAGGCCACTCCCGAAAGTTGGCAATTATGTATATAGTATACACCCTGCACATTAACAACTGGAGCATTAAAAAAATAAGAAACTGCAGAGTGTTCACCTCCCTGATCCTGTGCTGCAGTCACTGGTGTCTGGAGACAACTTATTTCTCTCTGCTCATTGTAATAAAAAGACAAGGTCAAACTGTAGTGTGTTAGCTCTTACAGTAGAGACCTCCATACTGTGACTGCTCTCACAGTAGGGACCTCCATGGTGTGACCGCTCTTACAGTAGAGACCTCCATAGTGTGACCGCTCTTATAGTAGAGGCTCCATGGTTTGATTGCTTTTATAGTAGAGCCCTCCATACTGAGACTGCTCTTACAGTAGAGACCTCCATAGTGTGACCGCTCTTACAGTAGAGACTCCATAGTGTGACCGCTCTTACAGTAGAGACCTCCATAGTGTGACCGCTCTTGCAGTAGAGACTCCATAGTATGACCGCTCTTATAGTAGAGGCTTTATAGTGTGACCGCTCTTACAATAGAGACCTCCATAGTGTGACCGCTCTTACAGTAGAGGCTCCATAGTGTGATGTCTACAGTAGACCTCCATAGTGTGACCGCTGTTACAATAGAGGCTCCATAGTGTGCTGCTCTTACAGTAGAGACCTCCATAGTGTGACCGCTGTTACAATAGAGGCTCCATAGTGTGCTGCTCTTACAGTAGAGCCTCCATAGTGTGACTGCTCTTACTCTAGAGAACCCTATAGTGTTACAACTCATATAGTAGAGAGCACTATTGGTTGACTGCTCTTATAGTTGAGCTACTTAGTGTGTCTGCTCTTACAGTATAGGCTTTATAGTGTGACCGCTCTTACATTAGAGCCCTCCATAGTGTGACCGCTCTTACAGTAGAGGCTCCATAGTGTGACTGCTTTTACAGTAGAGACCTCCATAGTGTGACCGCTCTTACAGTAGAGACCTCCATAGTGTGACCACTTTTACAGTAGAGGCTGAATAATGTGACTGCTCTTACAGTAGAGGCTCTATAGTGTGACTGCTGTTACAGTAGAGACCTCCATAGTGTGACTGTTCTTACAGTAGAGGCTCCATTGTGTGACTGCACTTACAGTAGAGACTTCAATAGTGTGACCGCTCTTACAGTAGAGGCTCCATAGTGTGATTGCTCTTACTCTAGAGAACCCTATAGTGTTACCACTCATATAGTAGAGAGCACTATAGGGTGACTGCTTTTATAGTTGAGCTCCATAGTGTAACTGATCTTGCAGTAGAGGCTGGGGGATGCAGAGCTAGCGGTTGCTACCGGGACCTTGAGAGGGCCAAAAAGCTCTCCTGCCACATAGGAAGACACCAGTATTATAAATAACACCTGGTAGCTAGAGGGCCCAATTTTACTTCCTGTATTGGGGCCCAGGAGCATCACGTTACGCCTCTGAGTAGAGGCTCGCCAGTGTGACTACTCCTACAGTAGAGACTCCATTGTGTGACTACTGTTACAGTAGAGACTCCATTGTGTGACTACTATTACAGTAGAGAACTCCTTAATGTGACTGTTCTTACAGTAGAGGCTATATAGTGTGACTGCTTTTACAGTAGAGAACTCCTTAATGTGACTGCTCTTACAGTAGAGACTCCATTGTGTGACTACTATTACAGTAGAGACTCCATTGTGTGACTACTATTACAGTAGAGAACTCCTTAATGTGACTGTTCTTACAGTAGAGGCTATATAGTGTGACTGCTTTTACAGTAGAGAACTCCTTAATGTGACTGCTCTTACAGTAGAGACTCCATTGTGTGACTACTATTACAGTAGAGACCTCCTTAATGTGACTGCTCCTATGGTATAAAGCCTTTTTTGCTAATCTGAATAACTCCAGTTTTTCTGGTTACTGCTTTCCCGACATTCCCCCAGTTGCTTGGGTTGTAGATGTCTCATCTGTTTTCACCTGTTCATTAGTAAATGATTTTGTGAACACATTATCTGTACATATTCACATGTGACAATGTGGCTGATGTTGTTGGAAACCTCTTAAAATGCTCCAGGTACAGAGAGTCCATAACTATACCATGTGCTCTAATTGCACCACTTGCCTGGTCCGTCACCTGTGGGGTTGTATACATTCTGTCTGGCAGTGGAATTAGTCTCATAACATTTTTAGAATTTTTAACATTTTGTTATTACCTAGAAGACCAGAACATGAGGCTATGGGGGCTCATCCGGGACTGCAGCATTCATAGCTTGTGACATTAATGTTTTTTATGTTGTAGATGGAGAACATTCAATATCTTTTAATAGTGAACTCTGAACGTAAAGCTTCATCTACAGACATCTACATAAGTAAGTGAACCCTGTGGAATATTTTTGATCTTGTTGCATGATTTCAACTCTTCTGAGAATATCCGGCTTTATCATCAAAATATAAGTCAAGTCAAAATAGTATCAGCAATTCAGATTCAGCAGGAGGTTTATCCATTGTAACATGAAGTAAAGGTGCCATCACTTCATCCATGCCATGTAGTCATCATGGTGGCAGTGGTAGGTTTGTGAATAGAGCCGTGAGTGCTTAAAAAAAAACTACACTCTACACACTGTATTATATTGTACTGTATCATGTTACTCTATATATGTACTATAAAATGTATATCATGTTACATTATATATACCATCTTATAGTCACCTGAACCTTCTCGTACTGGATTCTATTCTACTGATCCATGTTTCCATATATATTTTGAACTATACCATTTTTTGATACACTAAATATACAGTGAATGAAATAATTATTTGATCCCTTGCTGATTTTGTAAGTTTGCCCACTGACAAAGACGTGAACAGTCTATAATTATAAGGGTAGGTTAATTTTAACATTGAGGGATAGAATATCCAAAATAAAATCCAGAAAATCACATTGTATAAATTATATACATTTATTTGCATTTTGCTGAGAGAAATAAGTATTTGATCCCCTACTGCCTCTTAAGAGTTCTGGCTCCTACAGACCAGTTAGACTGGTTAGACTCGTCACCTTTATAAAAGACTGCTGTCCACAGACTCAATGAATCAGTCAGACTCTAACCTCTACAACATAGGCAAGACCAAAGAGCTTTCTAAGGATGTCAGGGACAAGAACATAGACCTGCACAAAGCTGGAATGGGCTACAAAACCATAAGTAAGATGCTGGGTGAGAAGAAGACAACTGTTGGTGCAATAGTAAGAAAATGGACGAAATACAAAATGACTGTCAATCGACATCGATCTGGGAACCATGAAAAATATCACCTCGTGGGGTATCCTTGATCATGAGGAAGGTGAGAGATCAGCCCAAAACTACACGGGGGGGAACATGTTCATGATCTCAAGGCAGCTGGAACCACCATCACCGAGAAAACCATTGGTAACAAATTACGCTGTAGTGGTTTAAAATCCTGCAGTGCCCACAAGGTCCCCCTACTCAAGAAGGCGCATGTGCAGGCCCGCCTGAAGTTTGCCAATGAACACCTGGATGGTTCTGTGAGTGATTTGGAGAAGGTGCTGTGGTCAGAGGAGACATTAACTGAATTAGTCGTGTTTGGAGGAAGAGAAATGCTGCCTATGACCCAAAGAACACTGTCAAGCATGGAGGGGGAAACATTATGTTTTGGGGGTGTTTCTCTGCTAAGGGCACAGGACTACTTCACCCCATCAATGGGAGAATGGATGGAGCCATGTACCATGAAATCCTGAGTGATAACCTCCTTCCCTCCGCCAGCACATTAAAAATGGGTCGTGGTTGGGTTTTCCAGAAAGACAATGACCCAAAACATACAGCCAAGACAACAAAGGAGTGGCTCAAAAAGAAGCACATTAAGGTCATGGAGTGGCCTAGCCAGTCTCCAGACCTTAATCCCATAGAAAACTTATAGAGGAAGTTGAAGCTCCAAATTGCCATGCAACAACCTCAAAATGTTAATGATTTAGAGATGATATGCAAAGAGGAGTGGAGCAAAGTTCCTCTTGACATGTGCGCAAACTTCATCATCAACTACAAAAAACATCTGACTGCTGTGCTTGCCAACAAGGATTTTGCCAACCAATGCGAATAGCAAGCAGAAAATTCTTAAAACTACTTTATTAAGGAAACCTATAACTAAAATATGTAACTTGCAGTGCTTAGTTTAGCTACTTGCGTTCTTATTTGAGTCCATAGACGGCAGTAGGAGAGCAGGAAACAAAGTCCATATGTAGCAATCTCCCGGCGTGTCCACATGTGCTAACGCCCGTAGGGGAGAGACAGACAGGAAAAGGCTGGGAGGACCGTGTGACGTTTCGGGGCTAGTCCTTCCCCTTCTTCAAGGTGTTTGAAGAAGGGGCAGAACTATCCCCGAAACGTCACACGGTCCTCCCAGCCTTTTCCTGTCTGTCTCTCCCCTACGGGCGTTAGCACATGTGGACACGCCGGGAGATTGCTACATATGGACTTTGTATCCTGCTCTCCTAATGCCGTCTATGGACTCAAATAAGAACGCAAGTAGCTAAACTAAGCACTGCAAGTTACATATTTTAGTTACAGTATATGTTTCCTTAATAAAGTAGTTTTAAGAATTTTCTGCTTGCTATTCGCATTGGTTGGTACATGTTATGGGACAAGGGAGATCCCGTCTTTAGCAAGCATCCTAGCAGTAGTCAGAGAGCTCTAGCATTATGCAATATATGCCTACATTTGGAAATTGAACAAGGATTTTGCCACCAGCATTAAGTCTTGTTTGCCAGAGGGATCAAATACTTATTTCTCACTGCAAAATGCAAATACATTTATACAATGTGATTTTCTGGATTTTATTTTGGATATTCTATCTCTCTATGTTAAAATTAACCTGTCCTTAAAATTATAGACTGTTCATGTCTTTGTCAGTGGGAAAACTTACACAATCAGTAGGGGATCAAATAATTATTTCCTTCACTGTACTTTATTATGCTCTACTCTGCCATGTTATACTATACAGTTAAGCATAAAACTAAGCAAACTCTTTGAAACTATCTAGATTTCTGGATTGATCACTAATTAATGTGTGCTTTCTAATAAAATGTAGTTACAGTTACATGCAAACCCGATTTAACCTTATTAATAGGACACAGACAGTTGTACTGTTAATGTTGTTTATTGAACACTGTCTGTAAACATCCACAGGGCAGGGAAAGTGCATCGTGCTATAGACAAGGAGATGAGCTTGGCATGAGGGTTTTATTAGTTCTTTGCCCCAGTGAGGCACACTTAGCCTGGTTACTGACTAATCTGTTAAGCAAGATTGGTTAGTGTTAACCGTGCCTCTATGAAAAAGGCTTTTAGAAGATCACTAAGGAGTATAGTTTCTCATTGAGAAGACCATCATAAAGGTGAACGTGGACTTCAAGGCCAGACAATGCTCCCTTAGAAAACTAAATATGTAAATAAGCCAGTGCCACCTATCGGAGATAACTTCACTTTTAGTGAAATCTCTTCCTTAGAGCTCGTTTACATATTCAGAAAGATAAAGACCTGGATGTACATCAATTCATGCTAGGAAGAGTCAAAATTCTATTTGATTCATGTTGGCATTGAAATAATTTCTATGTATGTCTCAGTGAGAGACACGGTATTACAAATGTATATATATAGTGCTAAAGCATGTTACGCGTTTCGGAACTAGTCCTTAGTATCTGCATAGTTTCTCACCAAGACATAGAAATTATTTCAACAGCAACATGAATAAAATATAATTTTGACTCTTCCTAGCATGAATTGATGTACATCCAGGTCTTTAGAGCTCGTTTACATATTCAGAAGATAAAGACCTGGATGTACATCAATTAATGCTAGGAAGAGTCAAAAGTATATTTTATTAATTTTGCTGTTGAAATAATTTCTATGTCTTGTTGGAAAACTGGGCAGAGACTCGGGACTAGTTGCGAAACACGTCGCATGCTTCAGCACTCTATATATTTGTAATACCAGGTCTCTCACCGAGACATAGAAATTATTTCAATGCCAACATGATTAAAATATAATTTATTAATACTATCTTTGCCTTGGATCGAAGCTGGCTTTGACTCTTCCTCTATTGTGGTTAGCCTTTCAAGTTGGCTCAACTGTGCCGTGCCTCCTCCAATGAAGCGACGGACACACCGAGTGAGCTGATCTCTTTTGGACATTTGTATTTCATACTTCATCAATTCATGGTTACAAAACTTGGAGAAAATTCAACTGTTGCTACTTTCCTTAGAAGCAGGTACCCGGTGAAGATCACTGCAAGGCCACACCGGGCAATCCTGGTAGAGGTAGGAATGAACCCAAGGATAACCGCAAAAGACATTCAGAAGAATCCATAAACTGCAGAGACCTCTGTTCTCGGATTCAAGAACGATCAAGGTACCATGAAGGAAGCCACCACCATGAAAAAAAAAAATCTCTAAATTTCCCAAGACCACCTGGATGTTCCACGGTGTTCCATGAGAAAAAAGTGGAACTTTATAGCATAAACACACCTCTATGTTTGGTGGAAAAAAACACTGCATACCAACACCACAACCACATCCCAACTGTGCAACATGGTGGAGGAGGCATCATTGCTTGGGGTTGCTTTGCCACACCAGGGCCTGGATACCTTGTGATAATTGAGAGAACAATGAATTCTAAAGTGTTTGAAATATTTTATAGAACAATGTAAGAGCCACAGTCCAGGACCTCAATCTGAAGAGACCCAAATCACACACACGGAAATCAACTAAAGATTTGGTTGAAGATGAAAAAGATCTGTGCTTTGAAATTAACTAAGTCAGAGTCTTTGCCTTAACCCTATTGAGACCTGGAGAGGGCGCTGTACACCAGGCAACTGAGAAACGGTGATGAATTGAAACTCGTTTGCATGAAAGAGTGGTCAAAAAATTTTGATTTAAGGTTTGTTAGTCCTAAGATTCAACATGAAATGTTTGGAGAAATTGATTGTGGATAAAGGGGGATCTTTAACCTTGAGTTCCCTGACTTTTTCTCCCTGCACTATGGATGTTTACTGAATGTGCTTAATAAAAGACGTGGTTCAAGGATCTGTGTGTTATTAGTGGAGTTTAGTTATATTATGTTTGTCTATAATTGTGATCGCAATACCAAAGGATTATTACATTTTCTTGCAACTGTATATGCTATATCATACCCTGTACTTACTCTGCTTTATAGACTGGCCCCTCAACATACAATGCTCACCCTGTAACCAATTGAAATTGTGTGTTGAAACTAAAACTGTATGGAAAATTTAGTAATAAGTTCTGAAGTCCCAAAATGTTCCCAACATAATGAAAAATCAAGATTAAAGGTGTATTATGACTGCATTGATTAGCTTTAACTACTTGCTGACTGCCCATAGACTTTAAGGGCGACATGTATGATTTAAGGCGCTTAGATGCCAATTTTTTTGTACATTAGAATAGTGTAGAATGTGCCTGATTTATGAACCTGTTCTACTGTGGGTCATAAATCAGGTGCATTATAGCGCTTAGACGACATTTCTGGCTCAGTTAAACCACTTTAAAAGTGCTCTACTTGTTTGAGCAGTAATGTGCCTGGATTTGCTGTACTGAAGCTATGAATCTATAGCTTCATACGGTTCTAGTGCGCCCCGCCTCTCGCACGCCCTCCGTAATAAGGCGCATTACTAAGTACCGTGGGCGCTCTGTAATGTGTCTGATACTGGCATACGGGCGATTGAAAAATGAAATGAACAGGGGTGCGCTAGATCTCGGGCTGAAAAGACGCCAGGCTTCTGGCACAGCCCCATTCATACATATTGCCCTTAGGGGCCGTTCACACGGCTTATTTCGCCGCGGATAGGAGCCATACTGCGCGTCGGATTTGCACTGCAGTACGGCTCCAATCCGTCCCTGTCATGGTAATCCACAGTTCTCATAGAGAACAGTGGATTCCGTCGCTCCTCCCCGCTCGGCGAATCTGCCGGGCGGGGAGAAAGTCACCTGCACATTATCCAGGCGCAATACACGCCGTGGATAATGCAAGTCTATGGGACCGGCGGGCAGCGCCCCCGCTGCGCTCCGGCCCCGCCCCTTATTCAAGCCAGAATTGCGAGCGCAATCCGGCTCGCAATTACGGCTTGAATAAGCCGTGTGAACACGGCCTTAATGTCTGGTCAGTGGCAGTTTAACTCTGCACAGACGTTCTGGAACTAATAGTTCTTTGGGTCTTATACTTTATAGACAATGTACCATAGAAAAAGAAAATCGGGCCCTCACTTGGTGCCCAAAAGAACTGCTCATCTTGGCACATGTAAGAGCAGTACAGGACATGTAGTACCGCACTGTACTGTAGAGAGGCGCTATAGAGTACCAATCACTGCATGCACCTCACTTATACATGTGAGAGCAGTACAGGACATGTAGTACTGCACTGTACTGTAGAGAGGAGCTAATAGACCACCAATCACTGCATGCACCTCACTAATACATGTAAGAGCAGTACAGGACATGTAGTACAACACTGTACTGTAGAGAGGCGCTATAAACCGCCAATCACTGCCTGCACCTCACTAATACATGTAAGAGCAGTACAGGACATGTAGTACCGTACTGTAGAGAGGCTACTAGTCCGCCACTCACTTCATGCACCTCACTAATACATGTGAGAGCAGTACAGGACATGTAGTACTGCACTGTACTGTAGAGAGGAGCTAATAGACCACCAATCACTGCATGCACTGCACTAATACATGTAAGAGCAGTACAGGACATGTAGTACCACACTGTACTGTAGAGAGGCTACTAGACCGCCAATCACTGCATGCACCTCACTAATACATGTAAGAGCCGTACAGGACATGTAGTACCGCACTGTACTCTAGAGGCGCTATAGACCGCCAATCGCTGCATGCACTGCACTAATACATGTAAGAGCAGTACAGGACATGTAGTACCGCACTGTACAGTAAAGAGGCTACTAGACCACCAATCACTGCATGCACCTCACTAATAGATGTAAGAGCAGTACAGGACATGTAGTACCGCACTGTACAGTAAAGAGGCTACTAGACCACCAATCACTGCATGCACCTCACTAATACATGTAAGAGCCGTACAGGACATGTAGTACCGCACTGTACTCTAGAGGCGCTATAGACCGCCAATCGCTGCATGCACTGCACTAATACATGTAAGAGCAGTACAGGACATGTAGTACCGCACTGTACTGTAGAGAGGCTACTAGACCGCCAATCGCTGCATGCACTGCACTAATACATGTAAGAGCAGTACAGGACATGTAGTACCGCACTGTACTCTAGAGGCGCTATAGACCGCCAATCACTGCATGCACTGCACTGATACAAAGGTTTTACAAGTAAAATGTTCATGATAATTGGTTGAATCTTCCATCAATCACTTCTGCCCCAGATCAACAGTGTCTGTGACATTGTATGTTGAGAGTGGTTTATACAATGACCCAGGAAAGACCATTGTATGGTGGAAGTAAGTATTGCATCCTGAGGGATCACTGTACTTTACTTTAAAATGCTATATTATGAACAGTATTACCTGTATTTCTTTGTTATATTCTACTGTGTTATCTGCAGTGCAATGTAATATAAAGCTCGTATTGTTCTATTGTAATGCCCGGTTATCTCCGCTATGTTTGTAGTTTTACATAATAGAAATAAGATCTGAGAATAACTTAACTCCATTAATTCTCTTATTATCTCTACTTGCAGTTTTAACAATCATAAGATGGAGGGTCCCTGATTCTGGTTGCTCATTATAATCATCTATATTGGCATTATTTCAGCAATCAAAGAAACATCTGCCTCAGAGCTTACAATCTATAGCTTGGCTTTTACACTATAATCAAGACATGAATATGGAAGCCTCAAATGTTCTCATAACAATTTAAAATCAATCTGATAAGTCAAAATTATATTATATTCCATTGAAACAACAGTGTGTCAAAGATTATAATCACAGGAAGGATTCAGAGATGTCATGGGGGCTGGCGCGGGTGCCGTCGCCCCCCGCGGCCGCCCCTTTGCCCGCAGGGGGTCTTGCGCAGGTGCCGCGGCTGCCTGTGACCATCCCCCTGCTGCCCGGGTCCCGGCGCCGGCTCACTTACCCATCCACGTTCCTATGCACGCTGCTCCTGTCGGTCCCAGTCGCCGCGTGCGTTCCCGCTGCTCAGGGCGCGCGTGCGACGGCTGGTCTGGATTTAAAGGGCCAGTGCACCTGTAATTTAGTCAGTTGCCGGCTGCTGGCTCTGTATAAGGTATATGCCCCCTGCACTCTCTGCCAGATTGTTGGTGTGCTATACCTTGTCTAGTGAGAGTTTGGAGTTCTGTTTGTTTACCCGTGTGCCAGTCCGTTCCGCTACATTTCCTGATCTTGCCTGTTTGCCGCCTGCCCTGACCGTCTGCCCGTCTCTGACCACAAACCCCTGCTGCCCGTACTGACCTACTGCCTGTCCCCGACTACGCCTCTGGATTCCGATTCTGTACCACGCATTACCCCAGCCGCCACTGCAGGCAAGTCACGTCAGGGGTAGCGACCTGGTAGCCTCACGCCGCAGCAAGTCCATCTCGCTTTGCGACGGGCTCTAGTGAATACCGGGGACTACTTAGACCCCGCTCCCTGGCGTGGCTTAACTATCATCGCTTGCGGTGGTTCAGCGAATGCACCGAACCCTTACAAGAGAGAGAGAGAGCACCAGATACATGATACAATTCTGTTGACCTTCAGCCACCACTGGGGGGAGCTCTACATACAATAGTGCTGTATTCATCTACAGGATACCTCCTATACTCCTAAAGCTTTATGAAGTCCCAGTGGATGAGGGTAAGAGGTTGTGAGGAGGGAGGGTGCATGCTGTAGCTTGTTGGCTTTAACAGGGAGCACAGATAGATTGGTAGAAAAAGATGTAGACAGGTCTGGCATGGTGGACAGCTAGTCTTCAATTGTATTCTAGAAGAGATAATAGCAATGCTCTCATGTGTACGGTACAATAGTATGTAGAGACTGACACCCGTAGAAGGATGGGTGAAGTTTTTAGGTCATGTAAAGGGAGAGATATAGGCAGGTCTAACATGGTGGACAGCTAATAGGAAGGTTTAGAATTTGATTCTAATAGATAAAGTAGCAATGCTCAGTTGTGTACAGTATAATAGTATGTAGAGCACATGAGTCAAACTCAAGGTCAGATCTGGTCCACCAAGTCCTTTTATGTGGCCCATTAGAGCTTAGACACATCCGGATGTAGAAGGAACGGCTCCTCACTTTCCCTTGAGGATGCAGCCAGAGCTTGGCACCTGAGCTCCGGCGTACACCTCCACAAGGCTCTGTTCAGCAACTCATAGGTGGTGGCACAACTCTGACAGCCCACCCAGGCACCCAAGCCACCCACCAAGGCCTTCCAATGACTCTTGGAGGGCAACTATAATGCTGATGTGGCCCTTAGTAAAAAAATTTGTTTAAAACCACTGATACAGAAAATGGCACACGGAAGAAGATACAGATGTCTCAAAGACAAACTTGACAGAACCCACCATGATATCACGGCACAGAGTTATCATGACTTCCTGTTATCTGTTCTTAGTTCAGTACAAAGGCACTGAGATAGTTGAGATATCACTGTCAAGTTGAACTTTGCTTCATCTGTAGGTGAAGTTTTTAGGCCCTGTGGCTTATTGACAACCCTCTTTTAAGGACGTTGTATTTTTTAAGACCCAATCAGCAATCGGGCAACATCAATTCAAAAAATTGCATTCAAATTGAAAACTTTGTAAAATTTGAGGCAGAAAGCCACTCGAAAAAACTTTTTCGTGGTTTAGTAGCAGAAGTAATGCTTTAAACTTTTTACAATTGCTTCTAGGATTGTTGGCTCATGTTTGCTGTGTTCAATTATGTAACCTGGAATGTGTAGTTTCCTACCACACTGTATAACCAGGAATTTGTTATGAAGTTGGATTTAGTACAGGTCATTCTTTAACTCAGTATGTAACACTGCACTTTATATATTCATGTCAAATGGAATAGTTTTTTATATATTTTTTGCTGATGGTTCTGTAATGTATAAAATCCACTTTCTAGAACCTGCTGTAAAGTCAAGGTTTGTGTTTCTGTGTGAGTGAGAAGGACATACCTTTCTTTACTTTTTTTAGTTCCGATCTGGTGTATTCACAAGGTTGGGGATGCGATTTTACAGGTAATTGTGTTTTCCAGTTGAATCAAATTATACTTGAATGGACATATGGAGAAAAAAAAGTTCTCTGGAGTTCTCCGGTGATCCACACCTCTCCACTTCTACATTCTCATTCTAACATGTACTGTAAGTGAATGGAGTATGACCTCTCCTGTGTTCGGATAAGAATCTGGAAGTGAAGAAGAGTGGATTCCCAGAGAGCTTTAGAGCTGCAGTAGCGGTGGACCAGGAAGTGAGTATAATTTTTTTTCCCATTTTTTTCCCACCCTAGGCCCATTTGGGTATAGTTTAATCCCTTAAGCCGAACGCCTGAAAAGTACTTTATGACCAGAACAATTTTTAGTTTTTGCCTCCTTGTGTTTCAACAGTTGTAACTTTTTTATTTTTTCAATGATGCAGTTGTATGAGGCTTCGTTTTATTCGAGACAAGTTGTACTTTATGGGGGAATGGTTCACTTATAAATAATTGCAGAATTTATTTATTTTTTTACATTTTTTTTTTTTTTACACCATTCACATTTCACACTTAATAACTTGTTAGATTAATTCTACAGGTTATTAGGGTCGTGTGGATGCCGAATATGTGTAGGTTTTTTTTCGGTGTGCAATATATGCACAATTATTTTTTATTAAATATTTTTTTATTTTATTACTTATTTTTGTATTCATTTTTTTTACACTTTTTCTGGTTCTTTTTACTTTTTTTTTTTTTTTTTTACACTTAGTAATGTATTAACATATTCATATATGCTAATACATTATAACCTATGTCAGTCTGACACAGGCAGAGATCAAGGTAGCACACAGTCTGCCTTGATTGCTGACTTGTTACACAGACAGCACTGGGGCTACTCTAGGCCATTCCCCGGGCTCTGTCGGGTCTAAAGACGTTGCTGCAGACGAACGACCTGCACCAGCCAGCGTCTAAAGTCGGCGGGCGGTCGAAAAGGCGTTAATTTAACTGGACAATCCCTTTAAGTGAATGATATTTTATAAAAAGTTTACCGCCCCAATGCAAAGTAAGAAGCTAATAGTGCAGCCTATGTCATCTGTCTATGCATTTACATGACTTATTTGATGGCACAATCTGTGGGTTCCCTGCATGTTTCTGTATGAAATTCACTGATAGCAAGATATAAAGGACATTTACTATGATATCCCTATTTTCAGTCACTTCTAACATACAGAAAGCAGCAGTTCACGTCTTCCAATCTTCATTGTGCCCCAATAAGATCATATAAATGACTACAAATGTTTTTTGTTTCTTTTTTAATCAGTAAGAGGAAACTAATATCCTCTATCCCATCACGTCAGAGGCGTAACTTGAAGCCTCTAGACCCTAGTGCAAAAAATGAAATGGGCCCCCCAGCTACCATGTGTCACTTACAATGCTGGTGTCTATTATGTGGAAGAAAGGCTGCAGGGCCCGGTAGCGGCTGTTACCTCTGCATCCCCTACAGCCTGCATCATGTCATCCATGTCCTCTCCCTTTCTCTGATTGAAGCAAACCTGTGGGGTGATTTATACTGCCCTAAAATTATTGTGCATAATTTACCCATAAAAAACCTACACATATTAGGCATCCACACAACTGTAATAACCTATAGAATTAATCTAACAGGTTATGTGATGTGAATGGTGGTAAAAATAATTTTTAAAAAACACTTGTTTTATGTTCAAGATGCAAAAAAAAGTTTTAAAAAATTACGTAGCAATTTATATACTCAAACTACAACCTCCAAAAAATCTTCTCCTGCATAAAACAAGTCCTCATACAACTGTGTCATTTAAAAAAAAAAAAGTTATGTTGGTTGAAACGCAGGGAGGCAAAAACATTTAGCTGGTAACTAAAGCCTTACTTAAAAATAAAAAATATATATAAATTATTTGATATTTAAAAATAATATCTAGGAATAACATTTTCCATTATTACCATTATTATTTCTTCTTATTTTAATTATATAAACATTTAAAAAAAATGAACATAATTCATATCACCGTATCTGTTGAAGTCTAAAACATTATTTGTCCTGCATGGGGACTATTGCAGTATACTGTACAAGTGAACAAGCAATGTGTATGTTCAAAATCCTTACAGGGACTGAAGTTATAGTAAAATAAAAAAATCAAAATAAGAAAAATATGAAAAAAAAAAATATGTTTTAGTGTTTAAAAAATCATTTTCCCATTAAATCATGTAAAAAAGTTAAAAAAAAATCACATAAATTGGTAACATTGCATCTTTATAAGTCTATAATTTGGCGAATATTGCAGTATATTGCACAAGTGAACAAGCAATGTGTATGTTCAAGTTCCTTATAGGGACTAGTGTTATAGTTAATAAAAAAAAAAAAAGCAAAATTCAGAACAGGTGTTTGATGGATATTAGACTCTTTGTACCACATAAATTACACAAGAAGTTAGAGGCTGGGGGTCCAATTTATAGCATTTTCACCAAAACCCCTTCAGTCCTACCAGTCTCCAGGGTGGAGAAATCCCCATTATTTTGCTGCTGATAGGACAAAGAGAAAATGGATGGACCTTCTAAATCACAAGCTTGTTGTAAGTGGTCATTTAAGCCTTTTTTGAAGTCCTCAGCTGTTCCTGGTCTGGCTTTTCCACAGATTCACAGATCTTCTGAAGACTAAACCCTTTTTTCTCCAATTGGAGGAAATTTTTAGGGGGTATTACTTAAACAGCATTTCACCATACATTATTTCTCCGTCATGGCGAATATTGCAATATATTGTACAAGTGAACCAGCAATGTGTATGTTCAAGATCCTTACAGGGACTAAAGTTATAGTAAAATTTAAAAAAAAAAAGAAAAAAAGAAAATTATGAAAAACAATTTTTTTTTGTCATTTGAAAAAATAATTTTTCCATTAAATCATACAAAAAATGAAAGATTTAAAATAAATTGGCATCCTTGCATCTTTATAAGTCCAAAATTTTATTTGTCCTGCATGACAAATATTGCAGTATACTGTACAAGTGAACAAGCAATGTGTATGCTCAAATTCCTAACAGGGACTAAAGTTATAGTAAAATAAACTAAAAAAAAAAAGAATAAGAAAAATTTATTTTTTGGGTCATTTGAAAAAAAAAAATCATTTTCCCATTAAATCATACAAAAAAGTAAAACATTTACATAAATTGGTATGAAGATTTCCAAAGTATCACCATTGATAGAGGCGAAAATCTTGGAAGTAGGCGAAAAAAAAAAAACCATGACAAAGAGCCACATGCTACCACCATTTGTGAATACACCCTGAATGCCCAAGCTCTGACAATCTATTGTGCTGGACGACACCTGGTGGAAATGAATGATGAATGAGAACAGTAATGCTCTGGATGAAGTGTTGTCAGTGTGTATTATAGAAGGATTATAAAATAAATAGAAAAATAAAAAATGTCATTCTTGTCCTTTTTTGTGTGACCTGTGTCGTTTATTTCATTGATGCCAAGAACCGGGTGAGATCGCTCTTGACATGTGGATGAGATATTATTGATAAAGGTAATGTGGAAACAGGGCCCCTCCTAGGCTAAATTGCACTCAGGGTGAGGTGAAGAAATTTTGCCCCCCTTTCCCCCCGGTAACATAATGCGCCACATTGCATCACCATCAACCGAAGCCAAAATATACAAAAAGCTTTACCACAATGTGCTACGTATAAAACTACTAAATAAGTCATACAGTTACCAAATAACACTGCTACACCAACCAGAATCCCAGGCAAATAGTGCCAATGTCCTTCTAAGACCACATATCACCAGCACACAGTGACCGAATAATACCACCACACCATGACCACATATCACCACCATTTAGTGACTGAATAATACAAACTGACCATTACTGAATACAAACCATTATACTACAACTAATATTACCAGCATACAGTGACCATACAGTGTTGGATACCAGCTGCACACAGGCTCTGCAGACATATAAATGATTATAGTAAAGTTACATCCAGAGACTTACAGAAGACGTCTCTGAAGAGTTGTTCTCTTTCTCTTCTTCTTTTCCGTCTGTCCCAGTCCGCCATGATGACTTCTCCCGGCCATGACTCTTCACTGTAGAATGTACAAAACAAACATCTTAGACCTCACTTTATCAGCACTTCTCTACCAATTCCTATCTCTATACAAACTCCCCATCTATAGCACCTCATATGGTAGCCATGTAGTAGCCCCTGTAGCCAGGTAGTAGTCCCTTATAGCCAGGTAGTACCCCCCTATGGCCAGGTAGTAGTCCCCTATGGCCAGGTAGTAGTTCCTTATAGCCAGGTAGTAGTCCCCTATAGCCAGGTAGTGCCCCCTATAGCCAGGTAGTGCTCCCTACAGCCAGGTGATGCCCCTATAGTCAAGTAGTGTCCCTATAGCCAGGGGGCGCTGTGAAAGCTGTGTGACCCCTGCGATGCGGATACATACAGGGGAGAAGGCAGGATGGTAACAATCCGTCCTGCCTCCTCCCTGTACCAGCAGCTGACTGACTCTGCGCGGCTGTTATAAAACGGTCGCGCAGAGTCAGGGGCTATCCTACGGGCGGGCGAGGAGGGCGGCTGCGGTGCCCCCTCTCGGGTGAGTGGATCCTCGGCACTCCGGTCGATCACCTGCCCCTAGGAATGGCCCTGTGTGGAAACGCCGGCCAAAATCAGACATCATTTTCACATCACTGGGCCTTTTTCTGGATTTTTTGTGCAAAAAACGTGGCCGGATTTCAGATTCCAGACGTCCCACTTAGTCCCGGAGTTGATTGCTAAGCTCTTATCAGTCAATTTGAGGCCTTAACAACCGGCTTACCGACTATTAGTGACTTCACAACACAGTAAGTTTCCCCATTTGTAGGTAATAGGGTCTCCCAGTAAGTTATATGTCCCCCAGTGAAGGTGTCAGGATGGTAAATTAGGAGTAGAAGTATCTGGTCTCTCTACGCCTTATCCAATTAGAGGTCTCCGTCCGAATTATATTATTATTACAGCTGTCGACAGCTGGAGCTCGAGAGATACAACCCACACGTTAAGTCTGGGACATAAATCTGATTTAATCACAGTAAATTACATTCCAATAAAACTTTTAATCACATTACTATTCTATCACTATATGATTGGTTAATTGGCGGTCGCTAAGAGACAGGTTATAATTTGCATGTACGTATTAAGCATTAGCTGATAAAACACATTCCCGAACTTTCCTCTGTATCAACCGAGGGAGGCCTTGATACTCTCGCTGTAAGCAGGCCATGCAGCTTGTTTCAAGGAAAGCTGTGTAGAAAATATCTGCAATAAAGGCGAATACAGAGCAGTTAGAACACAATACCTGGTGAACTTGCTAAAGATATGATGATAGAACTGATTTCAATGTTTTTCTTAAATCATCAACTCGACAAAGGTAATAGGATCCCCCAGTAAGATATATGTCCCCCAGTAGGTGGATATATAGTTTATATGTCTTTCAGTAGGTTGGTGTATAGGTTTAATGTCCCCCAGTATGTATATATGCAGGTTATAGATCCCCCAGCACGTATAGAGGTCCCCCAGCACATATATTTGTAGCATATAGGTCCCCCAACATGTATAGGTAGCTTATAGGTCCCCCAGCATGTATATATAGGTAGCCTATAGGCAGCTTATAAGTCCTCTATCACGTATATATAGGTAGCTTATAGGTAGATTATCCGTCCCCCAGCACATATAGGCAGCTTATAAGTCACATTATATATCTATATATATTATATATATAATTATATATATATATTATATATATATTATATATATATATATATATATATGTGTGTGTGTTATATATATGAATATATAGTTATCATATATATATATATATATATATGTAGCTATATAGGTCCCAGCAATAAGGTGCCCATAGGTCCCCCAGCACATATATCTATATATATATAGGGGTAGCTCATAGGTCCCCCAGCACATATATCTATATATATATATAGAGGTAGCTCATAGGTCCCCCAGCATATATCTCTATATATATAGGTAGCTTATAGGTAGCTTATACGTCCCCCAGCACATATATAGGTAGCCTATAAGCAGCTTATAAGTCCTCCATCACGTATATATAGGTAGCTTATAGGTCCCCCAGCACGTATATAGGTAGCCTATAGGCAGGTTATAAGTCCTCCATTATGTAAATATATAGGTAGCTTATAGGTCCCCCAGCACACACATATATAGTACTTATACATTATATATTTATATATATAATATATTATATGTAGCTTATAGGTCCCCAGCCACATATATTCATATATATAGGTAGTTATAGGTCACCAGCATATATATAGGTAGCCTATAGGCAGCTTATAGTCCTCCATCACGATATATATTATAGGTAGCTTATAGGTCCCCATGCACATATATCTATTATATATCTATCTATCATATATATATATATATTATATATATTTATATATTATATATATATATATATATATATATATAGCTTATAGGTCCCAGAGCACATATATAGGTAGCCTATAGGCAGGTTATAAGTCCTCCATCATGTAAATATATATGTAGCTTAAAGGTCCCCCAGCACATATATCTATATATATATATTTAGAAGCTCTTAGCTCCCCCAGCACGAAAATATCGATAAAAGAACATAAAAAACTAACAGTACTCACCTTCACCGCTCCCTGATGCTGTTGCTGCTCTCGGTGTTCCTTCACAGGTGGCGTGACGTTATCAGGCAACATAGAAGCCTTTAACTGTATGTGCGCCCGGAGGAATTGAAGAATTGCAAAAAGGTTGAAACAGTTATCATAATAATCTTTATTTATATAGCGCCAACATATTCCGCAGCACTTTACAATTTAGAGTGTATAAGTACAGACATTACACATTAAAAGAACTTACAGATGAGACACAAGGTGTAAGGACCCTGCTCGCGAGAGCTTACAATCTCTTATGGTGTATGGGTGAGATGAAGGGTGGGAAATGCTTGGTTTATATAATGGTCCAGCCATGTTACATAAACATGGGGTGGATTACATAAAAAGTGGATGAACCTGACACCCTGACAGTACATCTATATACAGATGAGTGCCCAAGTGCATGGAGGGACAGATGTGTGTGGGTTAGAAAGTGGGGGTTACCAATAAGGGATCATGGTAGGCCTGCCTAAGAATGATCGTATTGTACGCGTGGGGAGATAAGTGACGGCGATTACGCAGTGCTGGCAATGCGTCTATGGGGCCAGCGCCCCCCCCCCCCCCCGCTTTGGAATTACGCGCTGATCAGCGCGAGCTCCCAAAACACACGATATATTGCGCCGTGTACTATACGCGCCACACTACACCGTGTTAACATACCCATAGAGCGTGCATGATGGTTATGAATTTGATCGTATGTGGCAGCATGTTAAAGAAGTGCCAACATTGCGGCTATGGAAGCTTTAAGTATACCTCCAGCTGCCATGGTGACTCCACTGTCATGGAAAAAAACAGTGGGCAGGACAATTCCTCATTCATTTAGATGATTCTGCAGGAGTCTAATGGGATAAACAACAGTAATCAGTCAGCACCCGCCGTCTACAGCAAGATGAGATATCCATACGTCACATGTCGGTGAGGGGTCAAGAGTGTCGGAGATGGGAATACCCCTTTAAGGCTCCATGCCGTACAGTATATGTATCTGGGATGGAATGGGCACATAATCTAAATATCACCTACTTGGGGCTAGATAATTTATTTCATTTTGTCTTTCACCTTTGTCCATTTGATATTTTTTTATATCCACATATACATATATGTATATATTTTTTTTTGTTTTGTTTTGTTCTGTTTAATAATAAGCAATTTTCGTTGATTTCATTATGTTAAGATGATGCTTTCCAGCTGTGGCTATATATTACACATGAGATATTTGGCCCTTGTGCCACCATGACCGCCCCATCGTAGGCCAGTTTTTGTTATGCACCATGATGTTCTGTAAATGTAGCACGTCCCACAGTGTAGTTCAATCTCAACCCCTTACCAATATTAGATGTAAACTAATGTCATACTGTCAGTAAGGAGCTATGGAGCGGGTTCACTCAGTTTGGACTCAGCCGCGGCATCTACATGAATGACGTTACTTTGCCCAATCGGCCCCTATGGTGAGATCACGGGATGCTGAACGGTTGCCAGAAGCCTAATGAAGGATTCCATAGCTGCCATTTCACTGCTCCAGGATGTAATAGGAGATCCATCTTGGTACACCCTTTTTCAGCATTTAAATAATGGAGAATGATGTACAAACAATCATACCCCCTAGTGGTCAAGTACCCCAGGGGGACTACAAATACAAGCAAAAAAAAGTTTTAAAAATTAAAAAAGAATTAAAAGATAAAAAACCCTATTTTGCCATTTAAGAAATAAAAAAAAAAGGTTACACATAATTGGTATTAACGCGTCTGTAAAACTCCGACCTATTACAATATCACAATTACAATGCAATAATTTACCTGTACAGTGAACAGAGTAGAAGAAAATAAAATTGTCAAAATGTCAAAATTGTGTTTTTTTGGCTTTTTTTTTTTGGTCATTTCACATCCCCTAATAATTGGAAAAATCCTCCTTAGTATGGGATTTTTTTTTCCAAAAAAAACCTACACTCTTTGTTGGCACAGGTGGGGCTGGTTGTCCCTTCCTGCTGCCTCTGTCTCCAGTCTCTCTGGGATGTCTCCCTTTGCTGTAGTGTTTGCCTTGCTTTGCTGATCCGTTCGGCAGTTGCACTGCTCCACCTTGTGCTCAGTTTTTCTTACTGCAAGGTAAAAAATAAAAAGTGCATACGGACTACACGACTCACAAAAAATAAAGTATTTTTGGCTTTTGGTTGAAATAAAAATGTATTGATTTTTTGTTAAATGCACTAAATGATCCGATCTCTTTCCTTTGTAGATGCACTTGTCCAGCTGTTTAATGTTTAGGTTCTTTTTGCACAACTTACTGATCTCTAACAAGGAGCTTAATGGCAAAATTCCCAACAGGTGTTTGATTGATATTAGACTCTCTGTACCACATAAATTACACATAGAGGTAGAGGCTGGGGGTCCAGTTTATAACATTGTCACCTCATCAAAAAACTCTCCCGTCATACCAGTCTGCAGGGTGGACAAATCCCCATCATTTTGCTGCTGATAGAGCAAAGGGAAAATGGATTGACCTTTTAAATCACAAGCTTGTTGTAAGTGGTCATTTAAGCCATTTTTTGAATCCCTCACCTGTTCCTGGTGTAGCTATTCCACAAATTCACAGTTCTTCTGAAGGCTAAACCCTTTTTTGTCCAATTAGAGGTAATTTTTAGGGGGTTTTACATAAACAGCTTTTCCCCCTACTCTTTGTAGGTGTCATTTGTATACTGTAAGCTTCCACTCACGTTTGGATGCCGCCCTGGACCATCCTGTGGGGTTTCTTAGCTCCTGGATCGCCATTCTTTGGTAGATCGGAGTTGGCACATCAACCTTCAGACACCATGGGTCTCTTTCACCTGGCCTCAGCCAGCTTTATTTCCAGGCAAAGGCTTAGCACAATATAAACAAAGAAACATCTCTGCCGTCTGGCCCCTTACTCAACTCAATGAGAGGCCTTCTCTAACCTGTGGTCTGAGTCTACTACTCAGGCCACTATCACACTTTTACCCAGCCACCACTGGTATACAGGCTTCCCTCAAGCTTCTGGGGGCAGAGCCTCTCTTCAGCTCCACTGCTGCTCCAGTTTCTGGCAGCAACCAAGCCCCTTGAACACCTACAGTATCAGGCTTTTTATAGGCCTCCAGGGATGTTTAAAAAGCCTGACCTGGAATGCTGGAACGGTCTCCCACCCAACGCTATGACCGTCCCAGGAAAAGCCAGCCCATAATAACCGCATAGCTGCCATGCTAGATACATGTGTCAGCGACGTATGTCTACTGACACCAAATAGCTGGCTTAGGCCATCGAGACCAGGTCCTCGGTGGCACATTGGCAGCAGGATACCTGCTATACTCTCCCTACTGGCAGAAATTAGCGACCACCTAAGGTCACTCTGCCACAATACTTATACAAGTTAAGGCAGTTTTTCAAGTTTGGCTACTTCCCAGAGCCTGCTTTTCAATGCCAGCTTTAGGTTCCCACTTCCTGTTCAGGCTGTTGATAATTCTACAGCTTCAGGCTCCAACTTCCTTTTCAGATTGGGGGCAGGTCTACAGCTTTAGGTTCCTATTTCCTGTGCATGCTGTGGGTGGTTATACAGCTTTAGGTTCCCATTTCCTGTTCAGGCTGTGGGCAGTTCTACAGCAGTGACTGACATTTTAGCTCTGCAATATCTAGCTGAGCCTGTTAGACTAGCATTGGTGATGGTGAGGTTTAAACAGCAGGTACAGAGCTGAATTAAAGTTTGTCGGTAAAAAAGACAAGTTCCTGTGCTGCTAATTAGACACAGCAGGGAGTGACGAGCACTGCTAGAGCAGAGAGAGGTAGTTACTAATCTAGGAAACCTTCTGTAAACAAGCAAAAGATAAGGACTGCTTTAACTCTTTAATTAAACAAAATTAGAACAGCACTGTATATGGTAATAGTCTTTATTTACCTTTGTCTCCATGTTTAAAACTAATCAATGTGGTGAGAGTAACCCTTAACCACTTAAGCCGAACGCCTGAAAAGTAGTTAATGACCAGAACATTTTTTTAGTTTTTGCCTCCTTGCGTTTCAACAGTTGTAACTTTTTTATTTTTTCAGTGACGCAGTTGTATGAGGCCTTGTTTTATTCGAGACAAGTTGTACTTTATGGGGGAATAGTTTAAGTTCAATTGCAGTATTTTTTTTTTATTTAAATTTTATTTTTTTTTTTACACCATTCACATTTCACACATAATAACTTGTTGGGATTAATTCTACAGGTTATTACGGTCGTGTGGATACCAAATATGTGTAGGTTTTTTTTGTGCGTGTAATTTATGCACAATTATTTTTTATTAAATATTTATTTTTATTTTATTATTTATTTTTTTACACTTTTTTTACAGTTTTTATGTTGTTTTTTTTACTTTTTTTTTTTTTTTATTTCCCATGAAGGGAGAACTGTTTAACATTTTTTTTACATTTTTTTTTTTACACTTAGTAATGTATTAGCATATTCATATATGCTAATACATTCTAATCTGTGTCAGTTTGACACAGGCAGTGATTAGGACAGCACACAGTGCGTCCTAGTCACTGGCTTCATACACAGACAGCTCTGGGGTCACTCTAGGTCCCCAGGGCTGACTGTGCAGCCGTTCCCCGGGCTCTGTCGGGTCACCGGGTGTTCCGATCCCCCAACAGAGCAGGGGAATCCTTTGATTGCGCTGCGGTAACGCACCACCGCAATCAAAGGGTTAAAGCACTGGGTTGTGGAGGTTTCCTCTGCTGCCCGGTGGTCGCAGGGGATGCTCTGGGATCAGGGCTGTGTAGTACAGCCCCGATCCCAGGGCAATTGCGGCGCCGGGCGCCGCAAACTCCGGTGTCTGCAGCGACGCCAAAAAGACGTTGCTGCAGATGAACGACCCGCACCAGCCGACGTCTAAAGTCGGCGGGCGGTCGTTAAGGAGTTAAATCTTATCTATGAATTATTTGATTATATGAAAAGCCCTCTTATTCTTAAAACAAATGTTTCAGAACATAACAATAGGCTCCCTCAATTCAATGAACTGTTTCACAATTTATCAGAAGAGACTTATCAATCTAGTTGATCGGGGCGAAAGTGTTTTACAGAGCGGCAGCCAGCTTACTTACACTTCCCTGGTCAGCCTGTGGTCAGGTCTACAGCAGTGATTGGCATATCAGCTCTAGCTGTTAGTAGGACACAAATGCTGGAGGTTTGTAAACTGTGGTGCACAAGGCTACTGAGTTCTATGGTTAAGACTTGTCAGTAAGTTATGTAAACAAGCTCTTGTTTTTCAAGATAAGGAACACAGCAGTAAGTGATGCCACCATCCAGATCACTGCTCCAGAGCAAGAGCAGAGAGAAGTGATTGTTAACTAGGGAAGCTTGTGTGCAGAAGCAGTTGATAAGATCTGCTCCTAACTCTGTAGAGAAGCAAAGTCAGAACAGCAATGTATCTTGTAACAGTCTTTATTTACCTTTACTTACATGTTTAAAGCCAATCAATGAAATGGGAAGACCCCTTTAATAAATTATATCACCTATATACATCAATTTGGTCTATTGTGGCGAAAATGAATATCTCAATTTCTTTTGCTGCCACCAACATGAGGAGAAGATTCGATATCTATTTTATTGCAAGGCTGCATGCACATACAGTAAGTGACTATCACAGACATGAGGCAAGCAACAAATGCAGGGGTTTCCTGTAATATTTCAGCAGCTATCAATAGGATAGTCTTTGGTTTCCAAACTTCCCCAAGAAGGCACCCCCACAACCAGCTAGAAACTCATCTACAGAATCCTAATCTGTTCCTCATAGGAAGCACATCACAATACCATACTCACTGTATTCAGAACTCCCATAGAAATGAAGAGGAAGGACTGTTCAAGTGCAGCCATCTCCCCATTCTCTAAGGTAGGCTCGTAGTCAATCCGGGAGGCCCATACATATAACTGATTTTAATATCATGGCAATTGTCTCGGACTAGCCCTTAGATGAATAGGGGAAAACCCCAAGTGGACCCCTGAGCATGGTAGAGCTTTGGGCATGTCAGGCTTGGGGCTGCTTTTCAGTGGCAAAAAAAATAAAGAAAGAAAAGCAAGAGGCAAGTGCAGTCATGTACAGTAGTTGTAGGGTAGGCCCCAATAATCAACTCTACTGGTGGGCCAAAAGAATCATCTCCACGGTTGGCCGAATGATGGGCCCCAAGAATCAACTCCACTGGTGGACTCCAAAAAGCAACTCCACTGATGGCCCCAAGAACCAAATCCACTGCTGGGCTCCAAGTATCAACTCCACTGGTGGGCCCCAAGCATCAACTCCACTGGTGGGCCCCAAGAATCACATACACTGTTGGCCCCAAGAATCAACTCCACTGGTGGGACCCAAGAAACACTTCCACTGGTGACCCCAGGAATCACCTCCACTGGTGACCTCAGGAATCACCTCCACTGGTTGGCCCCAAAAATCTATTTCACTGTTGTGCCATAGGCATCCTAGTCTGACACTCCTGTCTGGGATTGCATGACGAGACAGAAGGCTCTGGTCAAACCTTCATCCACAGAAGATTTTGGTTCTTCAAAATGTTTGGAACAACCTCCCTGTCGAGTTCCTTCAAAAATGTGTACAAGAGTACCTAGAAGAATAGGCAAAGGTTGATCACACCAGATATTGATTTGATTTTGATTTCTCTTTGAGTCATTTTCTTTGCATTTTATCAATTAATAAATAATCTACTAACAATTCTATTTTTTAAATCTTTGCAACCCTTTTCCCACAGCTGCCTAAAACTTTTGCACATTACTGTATGTCAGGAAGGCCAGTTTTCTGTATTAAAGGGCCAGTAACCTTAAACCTGATTTATATAGGACTGCCCCAAATACTGTGAAACTGGAGAGAATACAAGTGATGATGAATTATTGTTCTCTCTACTGAAGTCCATACAGGAACCATCAAGAATCGATGTCACTGAGACAAGGACTGTCCCCTTTCCTGCCTGGAGGAGGCCTAGAAGTGGAAAGAAGAGCAGTGGAGGTTATTATACCATCAGGTTGTTGGAAGATTGCATGTATACAATGAGTACCAGTCCTATAACAGACCATACGTAAGAGCTGTTTCTGTACATAGACACTTTATGGTACAAACCCAAATTATTTGTTCACGTAAAGACACAATATTTTTATCATTATTGTAACTTTAGGTGGTTAATAAGCATCATTTTTCAGAATCTAGAAGATGTTTACAGTCTGATGGTTACTCTTCCACTTATTGGGGTTGTAGTTAATGGCTCTGTTCCTAGAGCAGTCTCTGTGCATGTCCTCCAATCCCCGCTGTTCAACCCTTTCATTAACTATCAAAGGGGATTCCTCTGCTCCATCAGGTCACTGGGATTCCTGGTGCCCGATGGAGCATGAGAAATATCTATACAGTTAGTCCTGAGGACCTAGAGTAGCCCCAGCGCTGTCTGCATAGTAAGCCTGCTGTCAGGGCACACTGGGTGTTGCTGGCAGCAGCCTGTATCATACTGACACATGGGGCCACATGCATGAAAACTGTCTAGGTCTAAGACTTTCTTTGCTGCCCATAGCAACCAATCAGAGCGCCCCTTTAATTTTTTCAGAACACTATATAAGATGGAAGAGGCACTCTGATTGCCTGCTATGGGCAACAAAGAAAGTCTTAGGCCTAGACAGTTTGCATGCATGTCTCCCATAATGTAATATATTAGCATACAGGGGTATACAATTGCAAATGTAAAATAGTTATCCCTTAAAAGGAATAAAAAAAAAGTAAATATGGAAAAAAAAAGTTGAAAACATAAAGAAGAAATAATAAAATAAAATATTTAATGCAAAAATTTGTGCATACATTACACATTAAAAAAATAAACTTACACAGGTCCACAGGTATCCACACTACTATCGGCACCCCTCCATGGCTTTTACAGCAAAGCGGAAGCCCTACATAATCTTCCAGCAGGGGCGTAACTACCGGGATAGCAATGGGTAGCAGTTGCTACGGGGCCCCTGCGCTTAGGGGGGCCCCGGGGCAGCTGCTACCGCGTCCACTACCCCGGTAATGCCGCTCCTGGGCCCGCCGGCAGTGAACTTAACAGTTCACTGCGGCGGGCGGGGAGCTGCGGGGCCCGGCGCATACTCCCCCTGAACGCCCGGGCCCCCCGGCCCGAGCGTTCAGAGGCAGCGCTGGCTGGAGCTAGCAGTACGGAGCGCTGATCGCTCCGCTCTGCTACTTCCCCTGCCAGCGCTCAGTGGTCACGTGGGCGCGCGCGGTGACGTCAAAGCACCGCGCCGCCCGCGCTGAGCGCAGAGGCTGCAGGGAGAGCAGCAGAGCGGAGCGAGTGCCACATCGGGGGAGCGTGGACCGAGGTGAGTAAGTGATTTCTTATTTTACCTACCCCATATGCCTGCCTATACCCACATATGCCTGCCTATACCCCCTCATATGCCTGCCTATACCCCCCATGCTTGCCTATACCCCCTCATATGCCTGCCTATACACCCCCCATAGGCCTGCCTATACCCCCCATAGGCCTGCCTATACCCCCTCATATGCCTGCCTATACCCCCTCATATGCCTGCCTATACCCTTATATGCCTGCCTATACCCCCTCATATGCCTGCCTATACCCCTCATATGCCTGCCGATACCCCCCTATGCCTGCCTATCACCCCCCATATGCTGCCTATACCCCCTATATGCCTGCCTATACCCCCCATATGCCTGACTATACCCCCCATATGCCTGCCTATACAGCCCCCATATGCCTGCCTATACCCCCATATGCCTGCCTATATCCCCATATGCCTGCCTATACCCCCTCATATGCCTGCCAATACCCCCTCATATGCCTGCCTATACCCCCCTATATGCCTGCCTATACCCCCCCATATGCCTGCCTATACAGCCCCCATATGCCTGCCTATAACCCCCATATGCCTGCCTATACCCCCCATATGCCTGCCTATACCCCCATATGCCTGCCTATACCCCCCATATGCCTGCCTATACCCCCATATGCCTGCCTATACCCCCCATATGCCTGCCTATACACCCCCATATGCCTGCCTATACACCCCATATGCCTGCCTATACCCCCCATATGCCTGCCTATACCCCCATATGCCTGCCTATACCCCCCACATGCCTACCTATACCCCCCATATGCTGCCTGCCTATTCAGCCCCCTATATGCCTGCCTATACAGCCCCCTATATGCTTGCCTGCCTATACAGCCCCCTATATGCCTGCCTGCCTATACAGCCCCCTTATGCCTGCCTATACGCCCCCAGATGCCTGCCTATATGCCCCCATATGCTTGCCTATACGCCCCCCATATGCCTGCCTATACAGCCCCCATATGTCTGGCTATACAGCCCCCACATGCCTGCCTATACGCCCCCCCATGCCTGCCTATACAGCCCCCACATGCCTGCCTCTACACCCCCACATGCCTGCCGTATACCCCCACAAGCCTGCCTTTATACCCCCACAAGCCTGCCTGTCTACTTATATGGGACACCTTTAGCTACCTAAACCCTACCTATATGGCCCCTTTTAGCCCCCTACACCTGTCTACCTGTATGGCTCCCGAAAGCTACCAAAACCCTGCCTGCCTATATGGGCACTCTATTGGCTACCTAAACCTTGTCCATTTGGGGCCCCATATATCCTATGTAAACCCTGCCTGCCTAAATGGACCCCATATAGCCAGGGGGGCAGGTGCTGGAAAAGTGAGGAATTCTAAGATATTTGTGTCTTAATCTGCAGGGACAAGTGGTCGGGAGATGTCATCATGAAGGTCTGGACGGATGCAGAACAAAAGAGAAAGTCAACGACTGGTCAGAGAAACGTCACCTGTGAGTCACAAGATGTAACTGCACTGTAATCACTTATATGTCTGCACAGGCTGTGTACACTGATATCTACCACTATATGGTCTCTGTATGGAGGTAATATACAGTCTGAAGAGCCTGTGTACACTGGTGTCTACCACTATATGGTCACTGTATGGAGGTAATATACAGTCTGCAGAGCCTGTGTACACTGGTGTCTACAACTATAGTGTCACTGTATGGTGGTTATATACAGTCTGCAGAGCCTGTGTATACTGGTGTCTACCACTATATGGTCACTGTATGGTGGTTATATACAGTCTGCAGAGCCTGTGTACACTGGTGTCTACCACTATATGGTCACTGTATGGAGGTAATATACAGTCTGCAGAGCCTGTGTACACTGGTATAGACCACTATATGGTCACTATATTATTATATATTATTATTATTAGACAGTATTGGTCTTTGTAGACTGATCAGTGATAGCGTAGGGTATTATTAAGTCACTATATGGTGGTAATTTGTGGTCGTGTTCTGGTGGTATAATCAGGTCCTTATGTAATAGCGTTATTGGCAATGCTGGTCTTAGTATAGTGGGATTTGATTGGTAGCAGTATGATGGTGAGATGTATGGTGAGGTATTTGCTCCTTGTATTATCTACATTATCTAACAGCATGTCCTGGTACATGGTCGTGGTCAGGGAGGTGGGTGAGGGGGGCATCCAAAAGTTTGCTTTGGGGCCCTGGCTTCTCTAGTTACGCCCCTGTCTTCCAGGTTGCCTGTGACATCACCATGTCCAGTGATGCCTGGAGGGCACAGCCAGGCATGTCGATTGACAGCTACAATGCATAGCAGTACAGCACTGTACTGCTATCTATTGTAGCATCTATTGAATAGATTGCTGAATCAAGTCCCCTATGTGGACAAGTGAAAACATAGTGAAAGTAAAAAAAAGTAAAAAATAGACACACATATATAAATAAAATAAAGCATGCACACTGCCCTTCCCCAAATGCCAATCGCCCCTAAAAAGATCAACACCAAGTAAAGTACACATATGTGGTATTGCCACATGCATAAGGACCTAGCCTATAAATCTGTCATATTATTTAGCCTGCATGATGAACGCTGTAAAAAACAAAACATGCCAGAATTGCAATTTTTTTCGCTCATCCCGCAGCACTTAAAATGGAATAAAAAGGAATCAAATAAACATGTAAAGACCAAAGTGGTACCAATGATAACGTCAGTTAATCACGCAAAAAAAAAGCCCTTACACAGCTCTGTGTATGGAAAGACAGTCTAACGAGTATCACAGTGTTCATAAAACTGCCGCAGGTTTACTGTCTGGCCTTTTGGATGTTGGCTTACTTTATGCCACTAACTGTGCCAAAATTTTGGCTCATTTTTGATTTTTGCACACACTAAGCCAAACCCTTTGCTCAAAACCACACCTCCTTTTAACCAGACGCAGCGCCTCTTTGGTCAGGTGGGGCACAGAAGTGTCTAAAACTGTCTAAAACACATCATAACTGTGGTGTACAGCATGTACGACATTATTTTTGGTGCAAATTGTCACAGAATTGTGGCGCCACTGCCTTGATAAATGTGCCCTATGGGAGACATGTATGGAACTAGGTCCTTTGAAGTTCATTTTCTCATCTATTTTTCAGTGTATAATGCGCCTGAATCTATGAAAGGGGTTTTTGTGTGTTCATTAATGGTGCGTAAAGTTTGATGCGCCTCGTCTGTGTGTTAGGTACATTACGGAACTTAGGTGCATAAGTAATACACCCAACATGTATAAAGGCTATAGGCAGGCTGGAAATAAAAGAGAAGTCATTAGAATAGCATGTCAGTGAATAGAAACTATGGTACTGATCTTGCTTGGAGGACCACAGGTCCCAGCAGTACCTGTGCTGTGCTGGCTCTTGCTGTATGTAGAATAAAGGGTGAGAGCAGCAATAATAAATTTCAAATCTAATGTAGTAAAAAATGTAAATATAAAAATCTGAACATCATCAGTGGGTTATTTAATGTCAAATTAGATTCTATTAATTTTAAATATATTTCATAGGAGATATTTTAATATTTTGGGAACATTATATATTTTTATATTAATTTTATATGATCACATTTTTCATTACATTTAAATAATTAAATTTTATACATTTTGATAATTATAATACATTACTTTTTATTATTGTACTGGTGGAAGTTGAGAAATATTATAAATTTTTGCCCCTTACAGCAAATCTAGCTTCACTTCGACTCCTCAGGCTCAGGCAGACTACATGGAGATCGATCTGCCTATCCGAGCAGTAATGCGCCTAGTTGTGCTGACCTGCATTCATAGATGTGTCTAATATTACGTGGTGTGACGCCCCCAGAACACCCCTTCATATTAGGCGCATTAGAAATAGTCGAGTCTTGTGAACAATGTTCCTAACACATTCATTAGGTGCATTAGACATCGTAGCCGGCTCAGTTAGGTGCATTGTACACCAGAAAAAGGGTGAAAAACCCTTTCACACATGTCGCCCTATGCCTTCATAAATGGTCCCCAAATAATAAAAGATACCGTACACCTTCTCTTTAGGTTTATTCCTGATAAATAAGTTGTATCAGATAATAAAAACACCATAAACATAATCTCCAATCCTACAGTGTCCCAGGAGATGACAAAGACAGAACTGATGTCAATCTAATTGTATTAACAAGGGGAAGGGATGAGCCTCACCTTAGTCTTCAGATAATTGCAGACTGTGATGGACACAAAGCTTATTACTATTGTCAGAACCAGGAGAACTCGTACGGGAAAAAGCTGCCAATACAGAATCACCCTGGGATCCGAACCTGGAAGAGGAAACATGAAGACATTGTCTTGTTATTGTGATCGGTTCTAGGGTATTTTATCCAGATAGAAAATGTATTGTATAATATAAGGAAAAACAATAAACCTATTATAAATATTAGTGAGCACTAGAAGGCTCTGGACTGGGGTATCTACAAGGTACAGAAGAATATGGAGTGATATGGAGCATGCTGGTATAACCTGGGGATCTCCTGTATATAGTGATATGGAGCATGCTGGTATAACCTGGGGATCTCCTGTATATAGTGATATGAAGCCTGCTGGTATAACCTGGGGATCTCCTGTATATAGTGATATGGAGCATGCTGGTATAACCCGGGGATCTCCTGTATATAGTGATATGGTGCATGCTAGTATAACCTGGGATCCTGTATATAGTGATATGGAGCATGCTGGTATAACTGGGGATCTCCTGTTTATAGTGTTTTGGATCATGGTGGTATAACCCGGGGATCTCCTGTATATAGTGATATGGAGCAATGTGTATAACCTGGGAACCGTGTATATAGTGATATGGGGGCATGCTGATATAACCTGGGGATTCCGTGTATAGTAATATGGAGCATGCTGGTATAATCTGGAGATCTCCCGTTTTATAGTGATAGGAGCATGCTGGTATAACCTGGAGATCTCCTGTATATAGTAAATGGAGCATGCAGGTATAACCTGGGATCTCCTGTATATAGTGATATGGAGCATGCTGGTGTAACCCGGGGATCTCCTGTTTATTGTGATTTGGGGCATGCTGGTATAACCATGGGAACTCCTGTATATAGCGATATGGAGCATGCTGGTGTAACCTGGGGATCTCCTGTTTATAGTGATATGAAGCCTGCTGGTATAACCTGGGGATCTCCTGTATATAGTGATATGGAGCATGCTGCTATAACCTGGGGATCTCCTGGGATACAGTGATATGGAGCATGCTGGTATAACCTGGGGATCTCCTGTATATGGTGATATGGATCATGCTGGTATAAGCCGGCGATCTCCTTTATATAGTGATATGGAGCATGCTGGTATAACCTGGAGATCTCCTGTATATAGTGATATGGAGCATGCTGGTATAACCTGGAGATCTCCTGTATATAGTGATATGGAGCATGCTGGTATAACCTGGGGATCTCCTGTATATAGTGATATGGAGCATGCTGGTATAACCTGGGGATCTCCTGTATATAGTGATACTCTTTTATTGAAGATGAAAACATACACCAGTTTATCTTACAAATATTTACAATAATGTGTACAGAACTTATTATGACCCTGGGCTGGTCCAGTCCCATCCATACCATTCATCCAAACCTATTTATTTACATTATATACCCCTGCTGGCCCACCCTAATCTAAATGTCCCCATATACAATATATACACATATACAATATGTACAATATTTACAATATATACACTATTTACAATATCACGATATATACCTTCCTATCTATATTTTACCCACTCCCAATACCCACAGTTCCTTATCCCTGAGTTTTGGGTTCCCCAAAATTTTTTTTGAAAAATGGGGCCAGATCATTTTCCTCCCCCCCCTTTTAAAACCCCCACCCAACCTTTTTAATACCCCCCTTTTTTTTTTTTTTTTAAAATATATATAACTATATACCTATA